>SJYA01005172.1:0-50329 GCA_006410615.1 Neotragus moschatus
CTCCGGAGCTCACTCAAACTCGTGTCCATTGAGTCGGTGATGCCATCCAGCCATCTCAGCCTCTGTCATCCCCTTCTCCTGCCTTCAGTCTTTCCCCATCGGGGTCTTTTCAAATGAGTCAGCTCTTCCCATCAGGTGTCAAAGTACTGGAGCTTCAGCCTCAGGAGAGAGGTTTCCCAACCATAACGGCATCGTTCTTATGCTGGGCTATTTTAAGGAATGAGGCGCCTTCATAAGATTAAGGAATTCACAGAGGTGATTCATCGCCACGATCCATCTCCAGACCTTGCTCATTCTCCCAGACAGAAGCCCTATAGCCATTCAGCAGGAACTCCCTACCAAGCGCCTGGGAGCCTCTCTTCTGCAGTTTGTTCCAAGGAACTACCTACTAGGTAGGACCTCATGGAAGGGGAATCACGCAAGGCTTGTCTTTGGGGTCTGGTCTACTTCACTAAGCATGTGTTCAAGGTCCGTCCAAGTTAAAGCAAGTTTCAGAATTTGTCGTTTTTATGGCTGAGTAATATTCCACTGTGTGTGTGTGTGTGTGTGTGTGTGTGTGTGTGTGTGTGTTTAAAAGCTTCCCAAAAGTGGGGATGAATTGGCAGGAGTTCAGCTGAAAGAAACGGATGGGCAAGGCTGGAATGGAAGCTGTGGGGGCGGAAGAAAAGGGAAGCGCGAATGGAGAGGACCTGGAGACAGGAGAGCAGCACAGTGCGGGGGAGAGCAAGGGGGAGGGCCAAGGAGCCAGGAGCGAAAGACGCCCAGTTTCTGGTTCAGAGCACTGAATGGAGGTAGCAACTTTGAGGAGCGTGGCGCTGCTGAAATGCAATGGGTGGGGAGCGTGGCGCTGCTGAAATGCAATGGGTGGGGAGCGTGGCGCTGCTGAAATGCAATGGTGGGATGGGGCTGGGAGCTGGGGGGTGTGGCTGGAGGCCACAGAGCTGGCCAGTATTCTCTACATTTTGAAACTGTCTAAGCACTGGAGTCCTGACTTCCACGGAACGCTTAGACAACTATTGGGAAACTAGCTTTACCACGTACTTTTATTTATATGAAGTTATATTTCACCAAGTCAATTAATAGGCCCTCTAGAAAAAATGGAGGCAAGGGAGGAGAACAGTGAGTCACAAACATTTGAGTTTATAGAGATTAAACCTTAGCAGTATTCCCATTCTTTTCACCTTTGAAAAGCTATAGTCAAATGCCCGTAAGGGGGAGCGTGGGGCCAAAATGATCACTAGGGCATCACGTTGTGAAATGAGGGCTGTCTCTGGGCCCACAGCCACCCCTTGCCTTGTAAATCCCTTTCTCACTCAACACCAGGCTGCGATTATAAAATCGACGCAGGGAAGCGCTGGATTCAGCTTCTCTCCTTTTCTTATTTATTCACCAGAGATCCTTGCTCCTCTGTAAACAGACACGTCTTTAAATGGCACAACCTTAGATGGGGGGCACCTCTTTATCAATGACACAGCATTAAAGGCACACCTACTCTCACTCATTCTCGTTTTATCTCAACTAAAACAATTCAAGTTTCCGAGGAGGGACAAACCGAAATGTGAAGTTATGAATGATCCAAACCTTGATACCTAAGACCATGCACAAAGCATTGAAGCTGGCTGGGAGGAAAAAGAATTAGCAACTTAGGACACGGTGTTCACCCCGTACTCTCACCAAGTACCTTCAAAGCAAAGAACACTGTGAAAATACAGTCTCTGTGTCAGATAAAAGCAATGTCATTTTATTTCAAAACGTGACATGTAAATGACTTCTGTAATTAACAAAAATTCTTGCTAAATATTAAGGCTTAGAGGTCTCGTCATCAAATAAGGGACAATTTACTTCCAAAACCTTTTTGAAACTTATGTAACCTTTTTAGAATATAAATACATATTCTAAATATAGCATGTATGTGTGGCAATATATATGTGTCATGATCTGTTAGGATATTTATATATATATATAGGTCACATAAGATCCAGTCTATTTGGTGGAAACTAACAGAGACAGACAATTCTTAAGTCAAACTGGTTTTGTTACAGAATTACTGCAATTTTTCTCCATCACATCAAATGCATTCGATTCTAGGGGAAGTAAAATATTTAAGCCAGATTTTTAAACAACTGATAGTCACAACATCTGAGTTAATCAGTAATGGCCAATGCTTAAAAATAATTTCTACCAATGCCTTTTGCAATAGCCTTTTCATATTTTTTGGGTTTGAATAAAGTCATCCTAGAGTATTGTGGATTTGAGTAAGTAGGGAAGTTGGTATTATTAGTCACAGTATGTGGATTTTTTGTGTTAAGTACATATAATACTTAACTAAAACTACTTAAAAGATAAAACTGTGTATCTTTATAGGACAGAATACTTATTTTCCAAAGCTAGCTTCCCTGTTGGCTCAGTTCAGTTCAGTTCAGTCGCTCAGTCGTGTCTGACTCTGTGACCCCATAAATCGCAGCACGCCAGGCCTCCCTGTCCATTGCCAACTCTCAGAGTTCACTCAGAGTCACGCCCATTGAGTCCGTGAAGCCATCCAGCCATCTCATCCTCGGTCGTCCCCTCCTCCTCCTGCCCCCAATCCCTCCCAGCATCAGAGTCTTTTCCAATGAGTCAACTCTTTGCATGAGGTGGCCAGAGTACTGGAGTTTCAGCTTCAGCATCATTCCTTCCAAAGAAATCCCAGGGCCGATCTCCTTCAGAATGGACTGGTTGGATCTCCTTGCAGTCCAAGGGACTCTCAAGAGTCTTCTCCAGCACCACAGCTCAAAAGCATCGATTCTTCGGCACTCAGCCTTCTTTACAGTCCAACTCTCACATCTATACATGACCACAGGAAAAACCTGTTGGCTCAAATGGTAAAAAATCTGCCTGCAACGCAGGAGAGACCTGGGTCTGATCCCTGGGTCAGGAAGATCACTAGAGAAGAGCATGGCACCCCACTCCAACGTTCCTGCCTGGAGAATCCCATGGACAGAAGGGCTGGGCGGGCTGCACCCATGGGGTCACGAAGAGTCGGACATGATCGAGCAACTAACACATCCACTTTTCACACGTGTAGACATGTTACCTAATCAAAACCACTTAAAGCATAAAACTATGAACCTTTATAGTACAGGATGCTTATCTTCCAAAGCTAGCAGCTCAGTTAAATAAAGTAATTGATAAGTCTTATTGGGTGAAAACGACTAGCCCAATTCACTATGCCAAATATTACATTTACCAAATAGTCATGGACTGATACTACCCTGTTACCTCAAGTCTGTTTAATCTAGCAATAACTTACTATAAGAGCTCCAGTTTCATTTAAGAAAAAAATTCTCTATAACTTATCTTTCTTAGAATATTCATAAAATGTATCTAAAAACAGGAAGCTAATATTTTTAAAATTACCCAAACTCTATCTTTGAGTTTCAAACAGTCTGATTTAATAAGCATTCATTTAGTAAGTAGAAAGCAAATTAAAATAGAGCCTTTCAGACCAGAAAATAAAACTGATAGGATTTTAGAAGCCAGCTCTCAATGGAGCCCACCTGTGCTAGGCTGCCTGGTTTTCAAGCATTTGTTTTCAGCTACGAAGCGGGAATTTCCTGCGCTTCACATTGCTGAGCTTTTGCCATGCTGCTATTATTTTACGAGTACCTTTAATAACACAGCAAATCTATATCTGCTTAATTCAAGATATTCTTTCAAAGCAGAAGAAATGGTTAAGCATATTTCAAATCTTTATGCCAGTCACACAGTGGCAGCCAGCTTCCTGTGTTCCTGGTTCTACGCTTCTTCTGCTAAACTCCATGACTTTTACCAACAGAGAAATAGCTGTTTCCTTGCTTTATGCATATTATGACATTTTTCATAGACACATAATAATAATAGGAATAAAACAACAAATACAGATTTAAATGAAAATGGACGTTTCACTGGCCATTAGCTGATGTAGGTCATGGGAATCAGATTACATTGGTTTATTGAGACAGCCAGTTTATTTCAGAAAATAATTCTCTAATGCTCTCAAAACACCGAGTACGTTAAAAGAAGGTCAAATTTAACCTACGTCAAAAGGAGGGAAGAGGGAGCAAAGCCTTAAGGAAATTCAAATATAAGGTGATTCACAGGGACCCACTGCTATAGCTGCAAACGCAGTCCAGCTTCCCCCAGAACTCCTCTCCTTCAAACGGTCGCTTGAACTGTTGCAACTGCTCGTTTTCCAGTCTAGTGGAATATCAGTGAGGCTGCAGATCCAGACTCACACACAGCACGATTTCCCGAGGAGGCCAGCCCACAGCTGGCACCCCTGAACCCGAGCGCTGTCTGTGAGTCTACCCCGTTTGTTTTCTTTTAGCTGATGGGCTCTCAGGGCCAAAAGGACTATGCGTTTTTAAAATGCCATCTATCCCCGAAGCTGGATTATAATAAGCAGATAAAGAGACAGGAACATTGTGAAAACAATTTGAAGAGATTTCTCTTTCTGTCCATCAATCCAGAATGGGGCAACACATCACCCAGGTGACCCTTTCCAATCATGGCTACTTTCAAACTCTGATTGCCATCTGCATTAAAAAAAAATCAACTTTATTCATAAGATAAAGTATCCAATACACTGGGAACACCAACTCCTTTTATCTTGAATGTGGTTAGCAAAACACTCATGCAAAACTGCTCCGTTCCACAAATCAGCAAGTCATCATTCGTGAGATCAGCCATCCAATGATTTATTTAACACCCACTATGCGCCAGGCACCGGAGCAGATGATGCGGCCTGTGGGTACACATACAATCTTCTTTCTGTCGTGCCTGGCTTGAAGCCCACACTCCAGCCACTCGGAGGCACTTGCGTTTCTCTAAAAGCTAATTCCTCTGTCACTGCTGAGCTTCTGCACACACATCATTCTAGCTTGGGGTGTTGTCCGTCCCTCTTTCAGCAGAGCGACACTCAGCCCAAATGCCCACCAGCAATTCCAAGAAGCCTCCCCTCATCTTTCCACCTGGGTTAGATGCTCCTGCTACGTTCTCTAAGGAGCCTTTTTATAATGATTATATTTCAATTACTTGTGTCTGCCCCACTGGAAAGGGAGCTCCTCAAGGGCAAGAACCTACACGCAGCCCATATTTGGCCAACTGAGAGGCTCAGTGGCCTCTCCTCCACCCAGAATGAATGCCCTAAGACAGGACCTGACCTTGTATTCTTTCCTTAGCATCTAGGCAATGGCTAGCATTCAGTGAGTGCTCAATAAATCCTTGGAGAATGAATGAAACCTTATTGAAGTCAGGTCATTTTTGAAAAATTAAGGCTATGTAGTCACCAGTATGTGTAGGCAGTTCAGAAACCATGAACATGATTGGATTCCCCCATTAACAGTACGCTCGCATTTTCTCTCCCCAGAATGGTGAGAATGGTGAGTTCACTGAAGAAGAGAGTTACTATGTTGGGAACTAAACTCAGACGTTAAGCTTATAAGTCGACAAAATAAGTTAAATCTGTGCCTTATAATGTCCACTGGAGGCTGAACAAATGAATCCCTGGGGCATGTGGTTCTGAGGCAAAAGTCTGCAAAAGCTGCCTGGGTGACTGTGTTGTCAAGTAAGGGCCGAGAGCCACTGAAAACTCCTTCCTCTACGTGAAAAAGGGCTCTAATCATCTACCCCTAAAGGCACTCTTTAACACTCTTTAACTCTTTTCGCGCTCTTGAGAGAACGAATCAGGAAGGGAGTGTGTCGTTCTCTACAAAGCTACTTATGACTTTCCCTTCAACCCAGTATTTCCACCTTTAAATATTCACTCTGAAAACACACCTCTAAAATACAAAATAATGTGTTCACGTGGTAATTCATCCATCTCATCATTATCCGCAGCACCCATATGCTGGGGGGAAAGTCATCTAAACCCCCTTCTCAGAAGCCAACTGGTGTCTGGTTCCCAGTGAGTCGTGCCACGCGGCCGTGCAGAAGGGGAAAGACACCAGGAGCTGCTCCGGATGAGGCGAAAAGCAAGCACGGTGAAGGGGCAGCAGGGAGAGTGGGGATTTATTTTCATTGCTTATTTACTTGCTTATTTCCACACAAACAAAAGAATAAGTTCATTAATGTAAACGGTCATCAGTAAGTGGACAGCTGGCGACGCAGAGAAGGATACGGGGCTGCAGCCTCTCAGGGCATCTTTAGTACAGTTGTGACTCTTAGGTCATATGAACATTTTACACATCCCTCAAAATAATTAAAGGAGATGGGGTTAAAAGTCAGCCTTAAAATTAAATATAAACAGAAACAAGGGAACTGATCTCAGATGGACAGCACAGTTACGTTCAATAACTACTGAACATCAACACTTGGCACCCTCTTAGCAGGGAGCATTCTTTACTAGTAATAGTAATGATGGTGATGCTACCTGTCAAGCACTTTTGAACTTTACTTAACTGGTTTGTTGTTGGTACTGGTGCCAGTGAGGTGGGAATTCTGAAACTACTTTGTACATACTACATGCCAAAACAAATAAGCTATTATATTGCTGTTGTTAGGAAAGAAGGTTTTCACACTGTAGGAAAAGGGTATGTAAAAAAATTCTGAAACCAGGGAAGGTAAAAAGGAATCAGTTGTGCTGAATATAAATTGGAACCACAGGCATACAGTCACAATTTAAAACAGTACACATGTATTTCCAAGTGTTGTCCACTGTACAGGTCTGGAAACAACGCCAGTCCAGTAACAATGAGCACACTTCAGTCCTAGATCTCGGTTTCTAAATACTATTTCTCACTAAAAAGAACCTGAAATCCTTGGGAAATGGCTGATTTCAGGTCCAGGGCAGAGAAAACACAAAGTGAGGGCTGGGATCATCCCACAGTGCCATCAAGCAAGAGTGACAGGGTGTCAGAAGACACAGGGTTAGCCAGAAGGTGCTCAAACTGCCGCAAACCTGGCAACATCCGAACACAGGAAAGAACAACCATCTGAATGTTGGTGTCTCCCTGAAACTGAAGCTCTAAACCCAAGCTGATGGTGCTTGAAGGCAATGAGGTTGAGATGAGTTTGTACGGGTGGGGCCCTCATGATGGGGTCACTCCTTTCTAAGAAGAGGGATGGTACAGTGTTCTCTCCACCAAGTGAGGACGGTGAGGAAGCAGACGTCAGCGAACCAGGAAGAGAGCGCTCACCAGGAACTGAACCTGCCCAGCCCTTGACCTTGAACTTCCCTGCCTCCAAACTGGGAGAAATAATTATTTGCTGTTCATGCCACCCAGTCATCCAGGATGACTAAGACAAAGCAACATTTTACAGGACACTGGATTATAAAAATGATTAAAAAAAAAAATCATAAAAATGATCCGCGACTCCACAGTGACACGCAAACGGGAAAAAAAAAAAAAAAAAAACAGAAACAAACGGGAAAGAAAGGGGGAGTCAGGGAGGAAGACTGTTGTTTCCTAACTAACAAGTGCTAGTTTACAGGTGAAAAAGCCACTGATTACCCTAAAGCTCACCATTTTCCCATCTCCAACACAGTGCCTGATTTAGGCAAAGTCCATCAACAAATACTAAAAATCACTGGGTGAAAGTTTCTTGAAAGACACCGTATTTACTTGCCTCAAAGGATCAGCGCACGGGTTGCTTATTAAATGGTAAGAAGTCGTCCTTACAATGTACAGATTGGGCAGACAGCACCTTTAACCAAAGATCTAATTCAGCACACATGTCATGGTCCTTCAGTGGTGACACAATGGAATATTGTTAATATCAAAATGTCACCAACCCCCAGAATTTACTCAAACTCATGTCCATTGAGTCGGTGATGCCATCCAACCATCTCATCCTCTGTCATCCCCCCTCCTCCCACCTTTAATCTCGCATCAGGGTCTTGATGGACAGGGAGGCCTGGCGTGTTGCAGTTCATGGAATCGCAAAGAGTTGGACACAACTGAATGACTGAACTGAACTGAATTAAAATGTCATCTTGAATTTCACCACGAGGGTGCAAGATATGTAGGGCTGGTATGGGCTCCTCAGAACTGTCAATGCCGTGGAAAGGCAAAAAAAAAAAGAGGGGGAAGGGGGTAAGGAGACCATTCTGTAACAAATTATAAGAGACTAAGAAGATGCGGTAATTAAACATGATGCCTGAACCTTGATGCGATCCAGGATTGAGGTGGGGGGGATGCTATGGTGATAAAGGATATTGCTGAATATGGACTGAATATTTAATGACGTTACCAAATTAATGGAGGATTTCCTGAGTGTGGTGATTGTGATTTTGCAGGAGACTGTCCTTACACATGCTGGGTTGAAGTGTCATGATGCTGCAAATGTGGGGAAACGTTAAGCTCACCCCATCCCACCTGTTTATTTCTTTTATTTTATTTAGTCCTCTTATTTCTAAGCTTACAGGTGAGAGAAAGCCTCGATATAGCTACAGCAAGTCTCCCACACTTCTAGAAAACCTGCCAATCGCCCTTTGAAATTAGCATGGTGGTCCACAAAAATAAAACTCCTTGACTGAACTCCACCAAGATTCAAGCATTAAAGTCTTGACCCTCAGCGCCTCAGAGGGTGGCTGTGTTTGGAGAGTCTTCAAAGAGGTGATTCAGGTAAAATGAGCCCACTGGGTGGCCCTAATCCAATGTGATGATGCCCTTACAAGACGGGGGAAGTGGGGATGGGCAGGTATTCTGGAGACAATGTGAAAACACAGGGGAAAGATGGTCATCTACAAGCCAAGGAGAGAATCCTCTGAAGCAACCCACCCCGTGGACACCTTGCCTTGGACTTTTGGCCTCCCCAACTGTGAGAAAATAAATTTCAAGCCACCGAAATCTGCGCTTCTCGTGGCGGCATCCAGAGCAAACTCACCCACTGAACGTCGTGCCTGTCTTGATTAAGCTTCTATTTTGCCAGGCAAAGGGTCTAGAGCAGCTCCTAGCTCACAGCGCCCAAACGCACTCCTTCCCTCGAGACTCCTCAGGGCTGGCCCGCAGGGTCCTTCCATCGGGCCCCGTTAATCACATCTCCGCCCACCCCCAGGATCCCGGATGCCCTCCAACTGCCGGTTTGCGCCTCTGTGCCTCTCTGAGGAAACATACACTCTGGTCCTCCTGCCTTGAAGGTCTCTCTTCACAACCTCTGCAAAATCGGAGGCTCTCTCCTCCTCGGACCCTCCGCTCTTTGTCAGCCCCTAGTGAGATCCTTCCCATGAAGCGTTAAAGCTACATGTTCACTCACAACTCTTCCCCAAACTCGGGGGCCTCTAAAGCAGGTGGCGTGTGCTCTTTATGTGTAAAGCACAGCATCTGAGCACACGCTAGGCATCCATATCCTCAGCAAATCAACTTAACACGAAATACAAACAATCCTATACCGTCCATTTCAGCCTCGTCTGGCTTTTCGTTTACTCAGCATGTTCAAGGGACGGGAGCGGCAATCACCGCAAGGACTCTAAAGATCAGCCCCCTAACCAAAGGCAGAGGGGTAACACTTAAATCCCCCAGTTTCAGCCTGTACTTGGAGCCAGCCAGATTTTCATTAGCGTTAACAGAAATGAACCTCAGAGAACTGAGATTAAACGAAACATATCTCAGTGTGAGCTTAAACCAACCTCTCTTTCCAGAATAAACTGCTGTAATCCTTCTGAAGTGCCCGGCAAACCACTTCTCCTGTCCAAACTGGCTGCAGAACACCTACGCTCAGCCAGAGAGCGTCCCCGACAGCTGTACCACCACAGCAGGACAAGCTGGAAGAGCTACCACCGACGAGGCCGGCCCTGGAGGGCACAGTGCGGGCAACATGCAGACTGGTGCCCAGACTCTGTTCAGAGCCCCCCACACCCCGAGGCCCCTGCTCTCAGTCCACATCCAGATCCATCAGAGTCTTAATCCACCCCTTCCCCTTGTCTCAACTCCTCACCTCCAACGACTCCCTCCTGGAGGACACTTGCCGTGTTAGAGCCTGTTATAGGTGGATGCTCCTTGACCCTCCACTGACAATTTTTCCCATTCACTCCTTTGTTCTTGTCCCCACTGGAATATGCCTTTGTGATAAAGACAACTGCTGCTGCTGCCGAGTCGCTTCAGTCGTGTCCGACTCTGTGCGACCCCACAGACGGCAGCCCAGCAGGCTCCCCCGTCCCTGGGATTCTCCAGGCAAGAACACTGGAGTGGGCTGCCATTGCCTTTTCCAACGCATGAAAGTAAAAGGTGAAAGGGAAGTCGCTCAGTCGTGTCCGACTCTTCGCGACCCCATAGACTGCAGCCTGCCAGGCTCCTCCATCCATGGGATTCTCCAGGCAAGAACACTGGAGTGGGGTGCCATTGCCTTCTCCAATGCATGAAAGTGAAAGGTGAAAGGGAAGTCGCTCAGTCGTGTCCGACTCTTCGCGACCCCATAGACTGCAGCCTGCCAGGCTCCTCCATCCACGGGATTTTCCAGGCAAGAGTACTGGAGTGGGGTGCCATTGCCTTCTCCATTGCCATCTTATACAACTTCAATAAACGTAATGATTATCCACCTTGTTGCAGAATACCAAATAACTGCCCCCTCCCCTAAATCACTTGCAAGTTTCAGATCGGAGGTCCCATTACCCTCATGTACTCAACGTATTTCCTAATTCACTGCAGTAGGACCACTGACATCAGGAAATTAACACTGATACACAACCACAGACCATGCCCACATGTAACCAAATGTCCTGATAATACAAAAGGGTAGGACCCGGGTCACAGGCTGTGTTTACTTGTCATGTTTCAATATTCTTCTTCACCTGAAAGAGTTCACAGTCTTCCCTTCCTTTATAACCTTGACAATCTGAAGATTACCATCAATTATATTTTGGAGCACAAAACAGACAAAAGTCGAGTCCAATCCTTTGAGATCTACGGATTGTAGCCCACCAGGCTCCTCCGTTCATGGGGTTTTCCAGGCAAGAATACTGGAGTGGGTTGCCGCGTCCTTCTCCAGGGAATCTTCCTGGCCCAGGGATCGAACCTGTGTCTCCTCCGTCTCCTGCATTGGCAGGCAGGCTCTTGATCACTAGGGCCCACCTGGGAGTTTGTCTGATGTTTTCTCAGGAAGAGTCAGGTTGGGGAGAGGGGAGGTATTGCAGAAGCAATACTATCATTTTCCGCTTCTATCTTAGCAAGTGATTGTGTTAGTTACTTGATCACTAGTGTCTCCCAGGTTTCTGCAAAGTAAAGTTACTCTTTAATCCCTCCTTCTGTATTTACCAAGTATTTTGTGGAGAGATAGCCTGAAGCTGTGTAAATCCTATTCCTTATCAAGCTTTAACTCGCTGATTTTGTTTTTACTCTAACATTTCTTTCCTGAATTAACCATTACACGGTGATTACCAATGATGACTGTCAATTCTACCTTTTATTCTACATTTATTAGTATTCTCTACTTTGATAGAATGTCTTATTTTCCTTATTTATTTTACCCATACTAGTATGGATTCACTGACGTTATATTACTCAATGAATCGTGATCCATTACTGCTACATTTACTTTGATGCTGAAAATGACCCAGGTTTGGCTACTGGGAGCTTCTTCAACCTGACTGCTATGTCCTTTTGAAACGACCCCACCATTCTTTGAGCACTTCCTTACTTTCTGGTACAAAAAGTTGTTTTAGGCTTATCTTATATTTGCCCTCCCCCAGGCCCAGAATGGCGTTTAGAAACCAAGACTTGGCTAATAGGTGTGCTCATGGCCCCTGGATATCTCTGCTCCGGGGCCTGTAAGTAGACACACCTAGAATATATATGTAACCTCAGAGTCTCCTCGAATGTTCAAAGTTTTGCTCCTATGAAGTAGAAAATTCTCAGCATCAGTCAAGCCTCCTGGAACCCTGCAGCCTCAACTGGTCTGTCTTTTCTCTGTAGCCCCAACCCTGACGACCTGAGCCTGCAAAGTGGGATCCACCCCTCACAGCTCCCCCTCCTCTTCCGGAGCCTCACACTCCAGGGTCTGGAGCCGCCTAGTTCTACCTGATGAGTCGGCCTTGGTCTTGCTCCTAGGCGTACACTGTTTGCTTCTAACTCCTTGGCTTCACAGGTGAATTTTCAGAGTCCCTGGGTCCCAGGCAGCCCGAGAGCCAGGCTTGCACCAAACACAACTCCATTCCAGCTTCCAGAATCCAGCATCTCAGCCACCTGTTTGCTTCAACCCTCGTTGAAAATCAGCACCAAAAAGTATTTAAATTCTTAATTGTAATCCACCTTAAACCTACATTAGGAGCTTCCCTGGTGGCTAGCAAGGTAAAGAATCTGCCTGCAATGCAGGAGACCCAGGCTCGATCCCTGGGTCAGGAGGATTCCCCTGCAGAAAGGAATGGCTACCCACTCTAGTATTCTTGCCTGGAGAACTTCATGGACAGGGAGCCTGGCGGGGGTACAGTCCCTGTGGTAGCAAAGAGTCAGACACGACTGAGTGCCTAACACTTAACCTACATTAATCCCCTAATGGATAAAACAAAAATTTCAATTGTGAAGCAAAGCATCTTTCTGGTTTGTGAGGGTGATGTTTTGGATCCAAGGTCGGTGCTCCTCAGATCTAAGCGTCTTTCCTTTTTCTACCTCTGACATCCTGGTTTTCTAAATCACTGTGATTCCTCCCTCTACTGACCTGCACAGCTTCTATCCCCGGAAGCACGTGTCTGTCCAGGTAACCTTGATATGACCTTTAAGCCTTCTGGCCCCAGTACCTACTGCAGGAGCCTGATTAAGGGTGGGGAAGACGCAGGCAGCGTGAGAAGCAGCCATTCACAGGAAAGGCGATCAGCAGTCAGCCTCAGTCCATTTTAGATTCAATCTTCTGCCTTTTAGAAATTCCTACAGGGTTCTCCTCATGATGGATGTTTAATAACACTGTCAGGCTAACTAGCAGTGATTTCTAGTGGGTATCCATAAAAAGTCACTACGAAGGCCTATAATTTCGGCCCTTAGAGCTTTCATTTTTCCAAGGTGGGAGAGTCAGGTAATAAATATCTTCAGAACCACAATGTGATATGACAGTAGCTATTAGGGCTCAAGGAACCAATATCCATGAAATAATCCCTTACCCATTAATAACAGTTACACAGTGTCACAGCCCGCAACTAGGCTGGGCTGCAAACCTTCCATCTTTAGTGAAGAATAAATAAAGAATCACCAGCTGCGCCTGACTTTCCTGAGTGGGAAGTCGTACGATCTTTGTTTCTATCACTGCAAACGTGAATCCACGAATTCTGAGTCAAGGCCTCCCTTTTCTAGCCTAATGGTTCTCAGTTTGGGAGGGTTACGAACGATTCTGAACAAGTGAGGAAGGGTACATATCCCTCCATGTCTGAGAAGGTAGGGACGCAGAGAAATACACATGAGCGCACAAACAGAACCGTGTCGATAACTTCACGGAGTCTCATCACTGAAGCCCCAGATGAAGGATGCCCTAGGCCATTACTCCTCAGACTTCAAGGTGCCAGTGAGTCACCAAGGCTGCTCTGAGTGGCTATGTTCTAGAACAGAAATGAACATACTTTTTTCTGTACGGGGAGGGATGGTAAATTCTTCAGGTACGGTGGACCTTACTGTAGCTGTTGCAATTATTCAGCTCTGCCACTGTGGCAGGAAGCGGCCATACAGGACAAGCAGCCATATACAACACAGTGCCTGTGTGCTAATAAAGCTTTATTTATAGAAGCAGGAGTCAGGCTGGATTTGGCCCAAGGGCTACACTGGCAGGTGTTGCTTCAAAGTCAGAACAAAGACAATAACAGCAAATCATAAAACGCAACCCAGTGGATTTCTCAAGGGTGTGCCTTTATTTTCACCACCAATCTTGGCCTCGTCGCTCTGCTATGTGCTGACCCAGCAATGCCCGTCACTGCCTTTCTCCCTACTGGACAACGTGTTACGAACAAGCCACTGCTCCATTTTCCCCCCGACACAGCAAGCATCAGAGTAATCCCACAGCTACGAACGTTTCCTGAAAGACCTCTCGTGGCCCAGGTCTCTGACTCGCAGCGAAGCTCGACCGGCTGACGGCCGACCGCGCTCGAGGCAGAAGCAAGCACCCCGTCTCGAGCCCCCGGCCGCCCGCCGCTTCTCTGCTGCCATCTCCTTAACAAGCCTGGCGGCTGTCAGGCTCGGGCCAAGAGTCACAGGGCTGTGTTTCCCCAGAGGCCTGTTTCCACAAAAACTGGGGCCCACCGGAGGCTCCTCTCTGGCCGACCCTTCCTTCACGGCCGAAGGTTGGACGCGTGACTACGGAGTGCCTTCCCGGGCGGCCGTCACCCAGTCACTTCGTTCCCTGCGAGGCTCTGGACGACCGAGCGGGCGTCCTGGGCATCTGTCAGGCACGGCCGCCGCCGGACTCCTCAGAATGGGTGGGCGAGGCGGGGTTTCCTCCCGAGTGTCCTGCATCGCAAAGCTCAGACCTGGCTAGGTGCTGGCCAACCGGCTGCAGAAAGGATGGTAGCGTGGCCCACCTGGGCTTGTGCCAGGGGAACGTGGATAACCATTTCTGAGTGACTGGTAAGAATATTTTCTTTAGGACTCACGCACACTCCCACAGAAAAACCAGCTCCAGCTAGAAACCACTTAGATTCCCAGTGTTATTTCTAGCCATTTCTACTGGTTTCTCAAGTCAAGCCTCACCAAATTAGTTATCAACTTCCCTTAGGAATGGCACTCTGGTATAAAAAACCCTAGATGGTATTCTAGGTGTCTAAAAGGCACAGTAAGAGTCTGCAGACCACAGATCAGGCTATCATTTCGTATGAGAGCCAAAGTCAAATTCATGAGCAAATGTCTTTTATAAAATCCCAAGTAATTCAAAGAGTTATCAGGAACAGAACGCTGGAAATAATAAAAATGATCCCCTACTGCCACCCTTGACTTGGCAACGGCCAGCCATCGCACGGCCTGGCGTGATAAGCCAGCCCCGCGCTGCTGGGCTCTGCACACTCGTCTTGCTGTTCGGTGTCAGAAGCGTGCTTGGGTCTGCTGTGTTCACAGCAGAACGTTTTACCTGGAAGAGAAGCTCCCCTTCCTACACTCCCAGCACACACAGTCTACCAAACTACTCATCTCGCAACTACCCAGTAACTCTGGAGGGTGATGAGGAGTAAGAGGTATAAAGCAACTCCAATAATACATTTTTTTAAAGGAGTATTGAAAGCATGGGTCTGTGGGTCATATGTGCTTAAAACTTTTACCTCCAAGGAGAGCAGTAAGATGCAGTGAAACTTGTTCTCTCAAGGGAATTTGCAAAATGCATATTGTCCTAGTTTTTAAAGCGCTGATGACCACTTCAGATACACACTACGGCCTTGCAAAAAGGCATTTATTCACCTTTCTCGCCCTAGTGATGAACAGTTTACGCAAGGCAAGTAACAAAGGGCCTACTTCACTCTTTTTACTCCCTCTATTCCTCCTAGGGGCCAGGAGTGGATCTGAGGGCAGAATGATGCGGGTGACGCTGTAGGATTTTTAGGCCGGGAGAGAGGCTGGGTTAAGAAGATTTTCTTGTTCATTTACAGGGGTGACAGCTCTGGCCGTGCTGTGGAGGAAGGGAAATGCTAGGGATATGAGATAAAACTCGGAGAACAATGAAGTCGGCTCAGAGTGCCAGCTATCTCGCCAAGCCCACATGCCAGCCTCATGCCAGCGGGGCATACAGAGCGTGCCCTTCAAGCCGCCACTCAAACCAGCCACCTGGGACCATCTGTGCTGGAAAACATCAACCTTTCATCTAATTAGGTGCTGAAATTTAACATTTATAGTCAAAAAGGTTTCTTCCCTTACAGCAGGTTCTGACAGCTTTTCTATCAGCTTACCTTACACGGGCAGATACATTTATCTGTACTTGCAGACGCTGCCCAGTTTGGGTGACTGCCCTCTAAGCACTCGCACACCCTACTCTGAGACACTGGCTTCCTATCGCAGAGGCAGAGGCAGCCGGGCTGACAGTCTGCCCAGTGAAAACCATCTCCTAATAATCCTTGCCTACGGCGAGCCCGACCATTGTTTAGTCCCATGACAAGTGGGAAGCGTCAGTTGCTGAGTCATGTCCAGCTCTCTGCAACCCACGGGAGGGGGCAGCCATTCCCTTCTCCAGGGAATCTTCCGGACCCAGGAATCGAACTGGGGTCCCCTGAATTACAGGCAGACTCTTTAGCATCTGAGCCACCAGGGGAGCCCATTTAGTCTCGAAAGCCCACTCAAAAAATTTAGCCAATGCACACTTTATAATTCGCAGCCCAACAGTGTTGGCTCTTATCCTTGGCTTCTTCCTAAACCTTTTTTTAAAATCCCCAAAGACTGTCTTGAAAAGTGGCGACAACATCGTGAACTAAAACAGCCAAAGCCACAAGGGTCAGGCAGCACCAAAGAGTGGGCCGCCCGCACCTACCCCCTCCGCCTCTCCCACCACAACGCCCGCACAGCCTCATTTCATCCAGTCTCAGCCCAGCCTCAGGCCTCACTTGGTGCTGTTCCTGCTGCAAAGAGCCTGTTCACCATCTCCTCGGCTGGACACGTCTTCAGCCGAGAGGCTGAGGTGGGGTGAAAGGTGGTCCCAGGACACACGCACACTCTCGGAGCACAGCCTTCCCCCACCCGCACGCTTGTCCCACGTCTTTCCTCACGCGACGTCTGCTGGAATGGAAGCCCCCTGAGGACCCGTAGCGTCACCTCCTCGGTAGGAAGGCAGACAAAGCGGTGCACTGACACCCAGGAGCACTGAACTGTCCAAAGAGAGAACTCAGCTTGGCCCGAGCCGGGGCCCTGGACCTTGGAAATTCACTGACCAGAACCGGAAACTCAACTTCTGTGGCTACTCCGTTTCAGGCCTCCTGCAAGTCACTCGCCCTCACTGATTTCAGATTCCTTGTCTGATAAGCAAAAACACCTACACCTACCTCAAAGTGCTGCTCTGAGGATTAAATGGGTTAGGAAGGTACTCAGTGGGCAGCCTGTAACAGCTGCTCAGGAAACACTGGCACTTCTCCCCAACCCATCGTCTAACTTCACTTTAGGAGCAACGGTCACATTGCCAACAAGAAAACAGAACTTTCAGAACTAAGTAAAGAGAAAGAGGCGGGTGGGAGGGAGCGTAAGGAGGACGTAACAGAATAACACTAGGCAGAAAGGACACACCTTAAAGGCGGCAAAGCCTTCAGCACACCAGCAACCCGGCTTCGCTAAAAGAACGCTTTCCATTTGCAGAACGTCCCCTTTTGCGGCTGGCTTGAGACCCTCTGCTTGATGGCATAACGTGCAGCGTTGCTCTAAAAGGTTTGGTGTCGTTACAGTCAGGCTGGTAGAAGAGCCAAAAGTCTCTTGGCTCAGAACAAATTCCTGCAAGTGTCCTGAATCTGTTAACTACGCTAAGATGGTTTTGCATCGATGGAAAATACAGGCACTGCATATTCTGCCTTGAGGCTTACTCTCGAAATCACTACAGCCACGGTGTAAACATTTCTTTTTCCTAAAACACACCTCAGAGGAAGCCGGCCACCAAGGGTGATATAATTTGAAATGAAAAACTGCCATTCAAACGTGGACAAGAGTCACATCTGAGTTCACCACAGGGGTTTCTCATAGGTTTCTCATGGAATGGAGTTCTTGCTCCCGCTCCCAACTCACCCACAATCCTCCCCATCTCAGTCACCGACTCTACTGACTCTGAGTCCCCAGAACAGCTCCATCCTTCCAGCAGCTCAAGCCAAACCCCTCAGCATCCTCTGGGTCGCCTCTCTTGGACACACTTCATATTCCATCTACTGCCCTCAGCTTCACCTTTTTAAGAAGGTCCTAAATCTACTCTCTGCTCCACTGACCCCACCTTGGTCCAGGTTCCCACCCCTCTCACCTGGCACACTGGTCCTGCCTCTGATGGTCCCGTCCCCGATGGTCCTGTCCCCTTCTTCACTCCTGCCGCCTGCTCCCAGGACCTCGTCCAGAGGAATGTTAGCTGCTTGGTTGTGTTAGCTGCTTATCATGTTCCATCCTCTGCAACCCCATGGGCTGGAGCCCACCAGGCTCCTCTGTCCATAGGATTCTCCAGGCAAGAAGACTGCCCTTCTCCAGGGGATCTTCCCCACCCAGGGGTCGAACCTGGGTCTCCGGCGTTGCAGGTGGATTCTTTACCATCTGACCCACCACCAAAGCCCAAAGAGTGTGACAACAAAAGTCAGAGCAACGGCTTCCCTGGTGGCTCCGTGTCCGCCCTGATGCAGGAGACACAGGCTCATTCCCTAGTCAGGGCAGACCCCACATGCCTTGAAGCAACTAAGCCCGTTCGCCACAGCGATTGAGCCTGTGCTCCAGAGTCTGGGAACTGCAGTCACTGCCCGCGCACCGCCACCATGGAAGCCTGAGCTCCTCGACAAGAGCATAGATCCACCCTCTGCAACAGGGAAAAGAAGATCCGGTACAGCCAAAAATAAATAAATGAAAAATAAAAATGTCAGAGGAAGCTGCAGTAACCACCTCCCAGAAGCCCCACAAGAGTCCCTCGTGTGAGAAATAAAGCCCAAGCCCTTGCAGGGCCCGCAGGACGCCTTGCCATCTGACCCCATCGTGCGCCAGGGACCCCCCCCCCGCCCCTCCTCCCTCCGTCCCGGCAGGCCCTGCCCTCTGCGTAGACTTCCCTAGACGCACGTGGGTCTTCCTCCCTGGCTCCGGCAGGTCTGTGCTCAGCCCCCTTCTTAGACAGCCTCCTCTGCCGGCCTGAGCACAGATCCAATGCTCCCAGCATCCCCTCTCCCACTCTTTGGTTATTTTTCCCCAGACATGGACCACTTTCTAACACTTTCTATAAGCTATTTATTCGGTTTTGCATGGAGTCTAAGCCCCCAGAACAGGAGTTCCCTGTTCATCTTACCTGGCTCCCCAGCATCCAGAGCCGTGCCGAGCACACCCTAGACAGCTGAATAAAAAACTGCTTCGGGGCTTCTGCCACATCAGCCAACTAAAGCCCGAGGAGGCGGCAGGAAAAACAGGTTCCCACTGACTTTGTCCCAAGTCTCTCTCTGTCCCATGACGCTAGCTAGTTTCAAGGTTTTTCAACACTTGGCAAGAAACATCATTGCTTCCACAGTTTTTCTGGCCACTAATAACGACACGACGTTTGAAGGACCCATACCTTCTACGTCACATGTAGGCAAAGAAAAAAGTTAATACCACTCCTTGACCATCATCTTCCCCCAAAGGAAGCTGGAAGTCAGTGACCAAACAGTGAGCCACATGCACGTTCTACCGAACACACAGGGACCTGTCCGTGTATGGCCAAAGCTGGGCACGGCTGCGTTTTTCTAAGGAGGAGAGAGTTAAGGACGGGGCTGTGCAGGGTGGAGGGTTCTATCTAAACCCCCAGGGATCAGCCTCCATGGGAGACCCACCACCTCTGGGGCTGAAGGGAGAAAGAAGCACGCTGGCAGCAGTCTTGGCAAACGCTTGTCCTGTAGCCTCCCAGCAGCAGGCAAGAGAGGCAGGGACACCGGGCTCAGGCAGGGCCGGAGGGGGCCAGGAGACCCGTTCTGACACCTCTCTTCTCTTGTGCTTCCGCCTCCTGCCAGTGGCCTGGCTCAATCTCAAGCCAGGGGACAAAGGAGCCCAGATGACACAGCCCAAGAATCTGGGAAGATCAGAGATTTATCTGGAGGGAAGAAGGGGGAAGGTCCAGCACACCTGTGTTAGCCAACGGCTCTCCTGGAGTCTGTCCCAGGGACGAGCACGGAAGGGGGCTTGAGCTTTCCGCACCTCCTCTCACTGCGAGTTGCTGACCCACCAGGACTTGGCAGCCAAGCCTTAGGAGGGAGGTCCTGTCTTTGGAGGGGGTGGGGGGGGCTGTTCATTGGCCCATAACCTAAGCACCAGGTCCCTTAGCCAAAGCAGGTGGTCTCCAGCATCCAACACACAGACATTGAGAAGGAACCGCTATGTGGTATGGCCAGTTTCCTTTTTAGAAATTCTCCATTCCTTCCACCCTGACGTTGACCCTGAAGAATCCCCTAGACCCATGACTATAGTCCCAAGAGCCCTGCTCTCTCTTCCAAAGTTATTTCAAAGGCAGAGTAAGTGACCAGTCACGGAGCAAATGCCCACAGAGTTCCAGAAGGCCATTTGCACCTGCTCCCAACAGCCCCGCAAAGGGACTTCCGAGCAGACGCCAAAGCGTGTGCAGTTTTCCAAAATGGGAAAAGAAGAAAAGGAAGCTTTAGAAATGACTCCAAATTGAAAAATCTTACACTTCTGACTTAAGACGACCCCAAGAAAAACAGGTCTCTCTGTCATCCAGGCAGCCGAACCACTGTGGGCTCTGCAACTTCTCGAGTAGACCGGGTCCCCACCGAATGAGCTGGAGGAGCAGCCGGCTTCTGGATTAAGTTCTATCAATGATTTACTTTGAGGCCTCAGGCAATCCACAGTTTCTCAGCAGCTCCGTGTCCCTAACTCCAGGATAAATATGATGCTTCCTCATTCAAACCTGCCAGGGACAAACTGAGGTGAGTTAGCTAATATATCCTTCCTGTCTCCTTCAGAGGATCTCTGTTCCCAGCCTCCTAACTGTGGATTTTGTCCCCAGGCAGTAATACAGCAGTTTGGAAAGCAAGTCTGAGTCAGACTCACCTGGAAAGAAAACGCTAGACCTCTCACTGACGAGCCATTTGAACTTGAACATCATTTGAACTTAAACAATACATCCAGCCCTGCTGTGCCTTAGTGCCCCTTCTCTGTAAAAAGTGGAACCTAAGAAAACACGACCTCATACAACTGCTGGGTGATAGCTTGAGAGCACGCGTGCGAAGCCCTCGGGACACTGTCTGGCGGGAGTAACCACTCGATAACCACTCGAGAGCAAATGCAATCATCGCAGTCATTACCGTCATTGTCATTCTCCTTATCATTTTTCATAAGCAGCTCGAAGTGGGCCTGGTGAAAGTACAAACTTTCCTCGCGCAGTCTCTAGAATTTTTCTGCCTTTAAAATAATTATCTTCTGGAAAAGCAGAGTTGAAAATAACACACACGGTTGTGGTGATCCCACCAAACTTGGTTGGTAGCTCTAATCGCTAACGAAACCCAAGTTGCTGACAAGCAGGACCAAGCTCCATAGGCTTGATTACAGCACAAGAAATGCATACCTAGGAAAATCCTGGGAAAAGAAGACTTTGTTTCGACCACTTTCCATGAAAAAAAAAGATAGAACTCATGTCAGTAAGGGAAATAAGTCAGGACCTTTGTAAATGGTACCTAAAAAGATGTTATAAAACAAACAATTCCATGAATCATAAAATAACCAAGTGCTTCTCTGAGCTCAGGGGTCTGGTGCAAGCTTCCTGAAGCTCCCACATGGCAACCATGCCCCACCCCTCACCCGTGAGGTCTCCTGGCACTCAGGGATTTCCAACTGGGCAAGGACCAGGGACCCCAACAGCTGGCTCGGCACCTTGCAAATGGAGGTGCCCAATCACCCATCTGCTTTGACACATGACTGACCACACAGCCAATCGGGTGAGAGAACCACGCCCACTCCAGGGGACCACTTGGAGCACCAGCAAGGGGCCAACGCTCTGCCTCTGCCCTGTTCCCTAAGCCTCTCGATGGCTACGCATGATTTTAAGAAACAGCCCTTCCTCAGATCCTCAGCTACCTCCCTCTCTCCCTCCTACAAGGAAGCTGGTTAGTCGCTAACTCGTATACAACTCTTTTGTGACCCCATGGACTGTAGCCTGCCAGGCTCCTCTGTCCATGGGATTTCCCAGGCGAGAATACTGGAGTGCGTTACCAGGGGATCTTCCCGACACAGGAACCGAACCCACGTCTCCAGGACTGGCAGGCAGGCTCTTTACCACTGAGCTCTTTACCAGGGAAGCCTTATGAGGACCCTGAGATTACACTTGCTGTTCAGTCGCTCAGTCGTGTCCAACTCTTACTCAGATAATGCAGGGTAGCCTTTCCATCTCCATACCCTTAATTGCCTCCACAGAGTCCCTTCTACAACGTAAGGCAACATTCATGGATTTCAGAGATTAGAACAGGACGCCTTTGGGGCCACGTTCAGCATGTCAGAGTCAGGCCTGAGTCACTGCCATCCCCACGAGGCTCACCCCTCTGCCCACCATCGTCATCTCTTAAAGAAAACTGAGGCTCAATGCTGCATGCCTTACCCGCGTTCCCTGTCTGGAATGGGGCTGAATTCAAACCTGATCTCGTCATTCCAGGCCCCACTTCTTGCAGCCACCCCTGCTGCCTCCCCAGATAAGGCAATGTTTGTGATATTATCTTCCAGGCTCTCACCACCCCGTTAACAAGAAGTGTTTCAACTCTGCCCCAGTCATTATCACTGCTCCTCAGCCATAAATGCCAAGTGGAAATTTCCAGTTCTGTGCACCCTCGCTGGTAAGCCTGCCTCGCGTCTGATCCCTTCCCTTTGGTCCAGCAAAACCAGCAGGGCACGGAGGCAGAGATTCATTACACAGACTCCACCTTAACAACTATCAGACAGATCGGTCTCACAGGAAAGTCTATGGGAGAGGACTTCCCTGGTGGTCCAATGGTTAGGACTTCGCCTTCCAGCGCAGAGGGTGTGGGTTTGATCCCTGGCTGGGGAACGAACTACCAAAGCATAAAACGGAAGCAAGGGGATAATAAATCCAGTAAAACTCAAAAGGAAGAAAAGAAAGTATATGGGCAAGGGACCCAGCTCTCAGTTTTAAAGGAGGAAAAGCTGAAGCTCCAGTACCTTGGCCACCTGATGCGAAGAGCTGACTCACTGGAAAAGACCCTGATGCTGGGAAAGATTGAGGGCAGAAAGGGGTGAAAGAGGATGAGATGGGTGGATAGTGTCAGATTCAATGGACTGAGTTTGAGCAAACTCCAGGAAATACTGAAGCACGGGGAGCCTGGCGTGCTGCAGTCCACGGGGGCGCAAAGAGTCGGACACGACTGAGCAACTGAACGACAGCAAGAAGGCCTGCTCACACCAGGAACTGCTAAGTCGCTTCAGTCGTGTCCGACTCTGTGCGACCCCACAGACAGCAGCCCACCAGGCTCCCCCATCCCTGGGATTCTCCAGGCAAGAACACTGGAGAGGGTTGCCATTTCCTTCTCCAATACTAGGAACAGTCTCCAGTAAAATTTACAGCGAAGGACTTCCATTTCCTCCATGTTTGAAACCATCTATTTAGAAACTACAGAACACTGTCCCCTTGGCGACCATCCATGGTTCCTCCTCTCTTTCTCTCAAGCGAGAGAACTAAAGAGGGCTGAAAGTGAAAGCGAAAGTCGCTCAGTCGTGTCTGACTCCTGTGGCCCCGTGGACTATACAGCCCATAGATTCTCCAGGCCAGAATACTGGAGTGGGTAGCCTTTCCTTTCTCCAGGGGATCTTCCTGACCCGGGAATCAAACCGGGGTCTTCTGCACTGCAGGTGGATTCTTTACCAGCTGAGCTCTCAGGGAAGTCATCAGAGAGGGCTGAGGGGGTGGCATTTAAAGCCTCAAGGCTGGTCCTCTGGTGTGCAGCGTGACTGCAGCTGGGTCATCAGGATATTCCAACACCGTGAAGCCTGGGATCTCCCACCCCCTCCGCTCACTCACACGTCATGGAGGAGAGAACCTGACATTGAATCATAGGCAATTTAACAATGGGAGAAAATAAACAAGCTAAGCAAATCTCACTGCCAAGCTTATACCTTGCCTGTGTCTGTGTTCAATTTAATGTGAAAACAGTGGTGAAGAAAAAAAAAAAAATCAATGTTGCATTGCATTAAAATGCAACTGGAATAGTATCAGCAACCTACATGACTTTCCTGACTAAGAGAGCTCATCGTCTCTGTCCCCGAAACTAACACAGCAGCAAAATAGGGCTTGTAAAGGTCGTGTGGAAGAATTCAAACCACAGAGGTAAAGAACCCTCCTGCCGAGGCAGGAGACGCGAGAAGCTCGTGTTCAATCCCTGGGTCAGGAAGATCCCCTGGAGGAGGAAATGGCGACCTTCTCCAGTATTCTTGCCTGGAAAACTCCATGGACAGAGGAAGCTGGCGGGCTACAGACCATGGGGTCTCAAAGAGTTGGACTCCACAGAGCACACAGGCACACCCCTCCCAGGGCCTCCCTACTCCGTACTTCACATGACCACAGTGTTTCCAGGCTGTTGAAGAGCCCTGGGTCCTCGCCCTGACTCTGATCACTGACTCACTGTAGAACCTGGACCCATCATCACTCAGTTTCTCTGAATCTCAGAGTTCTCATCTGTACGGTGAAGAGGGCTGGTTAAGATGACCTCCAAGGGCTCCTCTAATTCCAACTCTAAAAGCTTTCCAAATATCCATTAACAAAATTCACTGGCTGACTTCTATCTGAAATTAGATTCTGATTGAGTTGGTGAGTAAAGAGAAGAAATGAACCTGACGTCTGAGATTCTTAAGAACTAAAAGCTGGAGGACACAGGCAAGCTGGTGAGCAAACACGGTGGAATCCACACCAGGTCCTGAGAAAAGCCATGGAGCTGGGAGGCCCTGAGAGTTTATCCACATTAGGTCCCTCTGCTGGGAAAGCCGCAGAGCCTGGAGGCCCTGGGAGATTATCCGCAGGAGGGCCTTCATTCCTGCTGCCTCTTGCACTCAGAGCCTCCCAAGCACCAACTCGGAAGGGATGGGTGGGGGAGGTTATTCTCAGAACTCAGATCCCACACGGACATCGTCACTGGGGCCCTTCTGGCCACTGAACACAACTTTCAAGGCCACCCTGATCCAGGATTCACTGGCACCGGAGAAAGGGCATCACTTTGCTACTTTCCAGGGAGAGGGGAGGTGACCTCTGTCCTCTCGAGAGCCCGGAAAAGCAGCCACAGAAAAAAAGAAAACTGATTGGAAGAGCTGTTGAGCTCTCTCAGGACTTAGCTTCCTGAGCTGCTAGTTCCAGGGAACAAATACACCAGCTTAAGTGGGAAAGCTCAGGGGAGGGAAAAAAAAAGTGACAGGAAAATTGAGGATTTGCTATAAAACTCACCTTCAAAAAGCCATAATTATCACAACAGCGTGTCACCTAAGTATTATTTACAAACATCCTTCTGCACAATCCCCGTCTTTGAACCGCCCTCTTCCAGAGACACCGCTATTACTCAGGATAGCGTTTTAAATTAATTAAGCAGTAAAACGAGGAAAAACCAGGTTTTTTCGATCAAAACTCTGCCGTGAATATAATTAAAACCGACATAGGGAAACAGGTATCAAAGAGAAGGAATCTGACTTTTTTACCTTCATGCTGGTAATTCCTACTCGTCAGTTGTACAATTCAGTTTTCAAAGACTGTTTTCTGCGTGACTTGTTGGATAACCCTCAATACTGGAAAGGAAGACAGTGTATTAGAAATGGAAATTCTTGTATTTTGCTGAAGAGAAAAAGGAGACTTAAGGATATTGAAAGGTGAGCCCAAAGTTGACTCACAATGAACCCAGATCGCCGAATTCCTTACTTCCAACACTCCTCCAGGACAGCACCCAGTGCGTCTCATGGTTTCGTTTCCATGGTGAAACCTAAATAATTTTTATATCAAATGTTGTCATATATTTTGCCTGGTCTTTGACTTTGAACTTTAGGGCCTCAGAATACTCTGATTTGAATCTGGGCAAAATGAAGTAAAAGGGTAAAAGACTTCCCCCATGGCTCGGCCAGTAAGGAGTCTACCTGCAATGCAGGAGACTCGGGTTCGATCCCTGGGTTGGGAAGATCCCCTGGAGAGGGAAATGGCAACCCACTCCAGTACTCTTGCCTGGAAAATCCCATGGACAGAGGAGCCTGGTAGGCTGCAGTCTATGGGATCACTAGGAGTCAGACATGACTGAGCGACTTCACTTTCACTTTTCACTCTCATCCATTGGAGAAGGAAATGGCAACCCACTCCAGTACTCTTGCCTGGAAAATCCCATGGACAGAGGAGCCTGGTAGGCTGCAGTCTATGGGATCACTAGGAGTCAGACATGACTGAGCGACTTCACTTTCACTTTTCACTCTCATCCATTGGAGAAGGAAATGGCAACCCACTCCAGTACTCTTGCCTGGAAAATCCCATGGACAGAGGAGCCTGGTAGGCTGCAGTCTATGGGATCACTAGGAGTCAGACATGACTGAGCGACTTCACTTTCACTTTTCACTCTCATCCATTGGAGAAGGAAATGGCAACCCACTCCAGTACTCTTGCCTGGAAAATCCCATGGACAGAGGAGCCTGGTAGGCTGCAGTCTATGGGATCACTAGGAGTCAGACATGACTGAGCGACTTCACTTTCACTTTTCACTCTCATCCATTGGAGAAGGAAATGGCAACCCACTCCAGTACTCTTGCCTGGAAAATCCCATGGACAGAGGAGCCTGGTAGGCTGCAGTCTATGGGATCACTAGGAGTCAAGACATGACTGAGAGACTTCACTTTCACTTTTCACTCTCATCCATTGGAGAAGGAAATGGCAACCCACTCCAGTACTCTTGCCTGGAAAATCCCATGGACAGAGGAGCCTGGTAGGCAACAGTTCATGCAATCTCAAACAGTCAGATACAACTGAGCGACCTGACTTCAATTCAAAATGAAGTATATTTCCAACTGCCACGTAAATGGGATTCTTCTCTCCAAGCAGCTGCAGGTCCCTCGCAGTCTGTCCTTGTTCCTGCAGTCGCCTCCTAACCCACTGTTACTTCTCATAAACGACCACGCCTACCGTTCGCGGTCATGCTCTAATCACACAGAGGCACAAAAGTAGCAAATAACCCCACTCTCCACTTCCAGGCCCTGGCCAGCAATCAAAAATCTGACTGTGGCTCTTTGTTCATTCTATTTTTGGGTGATACCATATCGCAAAACACCTCTCAGCCTCAGCCCTGTTAATCAATAGTCGTTTAAAAGTAAATTTGTCGTGGAAGTGTATAAACATCTACATTCAATAGTGTTTGCCAAAGTAATGCCTTTGCCCCGTGATTATAAACGATCAAATAAGTGAAACAACACCGCAGCAGCCAACGCTGCTCCAGTCTGACGTGAAGAGGCTTCTGGACCCAGGCAGGCTGGGCAGGAGGCGGAGGGCGGGGGTNGGCGGGGGTGGGGAGGAGGGGGAGGGCAGGGCTTGGAGGAGGGCGAGGGCTGGGCGCAGACCCCCTGCCGCAGGCGAGGCAGCTAGCCGCTGGGAGCCCGCTGCCTGACCGGGAACTCAATCAGGGCCCTGTGACAGCCTAGAGGGGCGGGAGGGGAGATGGGCGGGAGGTTCAAGCCGGCGCGGCATACACCTGCGGCTGATCCATGCTGATGTTTGGCAGAAGCCACCACGATATTGTAAGGCAGTTATCCTTCAGTTAAAAACAGCTCTGTTAAAAAAAATAGTTTTTTTTTTTAACTGTTCTAGCCTGTGCTGAGGTGGTGGGTATGAGCCTGGCTTTATTTCTGGGGTCTTCACTGTTACTAAATCTACTGAAATAAATGAAGCAGGGCTAGAACCCAGAGTGGAGCTGGGCAGGCACATGATCTGTCCCAGACACGGTCTGTCCCAGCCCTCCTTTCTCACAGCCAGAATCCCCTCCTCCGACCCAGCCTCCCCGGTTTCCAGGACCAGCCCCACCCTCCGTGGAGACGGCGGGGTGGTGTTGGCGCAGCCCCCCGGGACCGCCCCCTCCCAGCCCCTCCGAGTGCTGGCTCCGCTGTGACCTCCTGCCCCCGCTCTGCTGCCTATGCCTGAACCCTTTCTTGGTTCCTTAGCCCTCGGCTCTGAGGCTCACTGGACTCCTGGCTTCCTCCCTGTCCCTCAAGCCACGTGGACCTGCTGTCCCTACAACCATGTGACTCTGAAAGGAAATCAACTCCCAATACTCACTGGAAGGACTGATGCTGAGACTGAAGCTCCACTACGATGGCCACCTGATGCAAAGAGCCAACTCACTGGAAAAGACCCTGGTGCTGGAAAGGCTGAAGCAAGAGGAGAAGGGGACGACAGAGGATGAGGTGGTTGGCTGGCATCACCGACTCAAGGGACAGGCTTCTGGTCGAGCTCCGGGAGTTGGTGATGGACAGGGAGGCCTGGCGTGCTGGAGTCCATGGGGTCGCAAAGAGTCGGACACGACTGAGCGACTGAACTGAANGACCGCCCCCTCCCAGCCCCTCCGAGTGCTGGCTCCGCTGTGACCTCCTGCCCCCGCTCTGCTGCCTATGCCTGAACCCTTTCTTGGTTCCTTAGCCCTCGGCTCTGAGGCTCACTGGACTCCTGGCTTCCTCCCTGTCCCTCAAGCCACGTGGACCTGCTGTCCCTACAACCATGTGACTCTGAAAGGAAATCAACTCCCAATACTCACTGGAAGGACTGATGCTGAGACTGAAGCTCCACTACGATGGCCACCTGATGCAAAGAGCCAACTCACTGGAAAAGACCCTGGTGCTGGAAAGGCTGAAGCAAGAGGAGAAGGGGACGACAGAGGATGAGGTGGTTGGCTGGCATCACCGACTCAAGGGACAGGCTTCTGGTCGAGCTCCGGGAGTTGGTGATGGACAGGGAGGCCTGGCGTGCTGGAGTCCATGGGGTCGCAAAGAGTCGGACACGACTGAGTGACTGAACCACCACCACGTACCCCAGGACAGGAGCCTGTCCTGAGATGCTGGCGACTCTAGAAGCAGCCTCCAATTCTGTCCCCTCAGCCTCCTACTGCAGCCCCTTGCCGCCCACCCACCCCCACCCCTGACCACCCACCCACAGACCTCCTGCAGCTCCTACAGTTTGTCTGGAAGTGGACTTCCGCCCATGGCCCTCACCAGGCACTCCTTCCAGGCCAGGCCTGACCCTAAGTAAAGATCAGGAGCGTCTTCTCAACCAACGCTCTGCCCTTCAGACCTTGTTCCTACTTAAGTGCCTCTGTCTGAGACTGACACCTATTGACTCACGGAGACAGAGCCCGTGAAGGCTGTCCTCTTCATCATCCTCACCGTTTGCCTGGGATCGGCCAGTGGCCTGCGCACCGCCGTCTATTAATTGCCTGCAGACACCATGATGCAGCAGACCGCACTATTTTCACAGAGACGAGAAACCTGGAACCCCATTTTAATAAGAAATGTGCTTAGATTCTGCTGGCAAGACTGGGGCAAAAGCAGGACCAGATGCAGGCTGACCTGGCTTCCTCCTTACTGTATGAATCCTATCTGGGGAAACCCTATGCTGGGTCAGTTACCGAGCACGAGGGGTCGGGAGGCACTTTCTGAGCCATGCGGGCTGCTCTGATGCCCCCCGGACACCAGCCTATCACTGAGGGAGGCTGGGGTGCCCTGGCGGCTGAGTCACCTGTGTGCCCCCTTCCGAAGCCGTCTCGAGCTCATTCCACCTTGCAGAGCAGGACAGGGTAGGCATTTGCTCAAAATCCCACTTGAGTACTTCTGATAAAACCAACTGTTTCAAATAAAACTGGAAGGGCTTTTGTACTTCCCACTGGTACCATCTAAGTTCTGGGTTTCAGGCTTAGTTGACTTAAGTGAAATTGGTAACAGAGCAGGAAAGGGCTGTTTGGGTGCTGACTCAAACCCTAAGCTGCTTCCGAAGCGCCGCGTGCCTCTCAGAGACCGTGTTCCCAGGGGCTCCACGATACAGTCATTAGAGAAGCTCCATCACAGCTCCCAGCTCTCGAAAGCTGAGCTGTATCCCTGTTCAGGGGGGCATGTGCCGCCCTCCGAAAAGCGCTTGCGGCTGTGGCCTGAATGAGCATCAAGCTGTCTGCTGGGGGAGAAGGCAATGTTATGGGTTGAACTGTGTCTCCACAAGAGATGTCCAAAGCCCGGGAGCTCAGAATGCAGCTGGACTGGGGAACAGGGCTGCTGCCTGCGTCATCAGCTAAGATGGGGTCACACTGCACTAGGGAGACCCCTAATCCCATAGCACCGATATGTTTAAGAGAAGAAACACACGAGGCAAGAAGGCGATGTGCCAACAGACGAAGGGGTTGCTGGCGACAGCAGACGCTGGGAGAGGCAAGGAAGGACCCTTCCCTACAGGTCTCAGGTGAAGCGTGGCCCCGCCCACACCTTCAGCGTGGACTCCCAGCCCCCAGAAGTGCGAGACAAGAAGGTCCTACTGAGTGAAGCCACCCAGTGTGTGTGACTTCGTTACAACAGCCCTAGGAAAGGAAAGCAAAAGGGGAAGCGAACACCTGGGGGCTCACAAAGACCGCTTGCCTGAGAAGCAGCACCAAGGAGGACGGAGGGAATACACGGTCTCCGGCTGAGGACGGTTCGATTTAGGACTTTTTGACTTTACAAGGGAGTGAAGGCAATGTGCATTTGGGAGAAACCAAGCTCTGGATTTTGGATTTGCTCTTTCTCCAGGCGAGCAAGTCCCGGTCCTCTCCCGGGGCGCCAGGCAGTGGCGCTGAGCACGGCTGCACGTCAGCCGCACGACCACCAGGTCAAACAGCCTCTCTGTGCCCAGGTGGCCATCCTGTCTTTCCCTCTCGGTACAGCATCCAGTAAATTATAGGAGACAGTCAAGCTTTATTACAAAACAGGTTCTGTGCAGGGCTCGCCTGGTGGCTCAGATGGTGAAGAGTCTGCTGGCCATTCAGGAGACCTGGGTTCCATCCCTGGGTCAGGGAGATGCTCTGGAGCAGGGAGTGGCTCTGTGTTACATGGTTTTGCCCAACAGCGGGCTCATGGAAGTGTTCTGAGCATGTCTAAGGTGGGCGAGGCTGAGCTACCATGTTCAGCAGATTGGGTGTATTCAAACCACTTTTTACCATGATATTTCTGACGTATGATGGGTTGACTGGGATATAACCTGGTTGTACGTGTTTGTGACCAGGAACACCTTTCATAGTGTGGCCGCCTACCTGGCTGAACTGGAGGAAGACAGACAAGGCCCAGCATCCCTGGAAGCAGCCTTCCTTCCCCGAAGAACCTCGACCATCTAACTCAGGCGCCAAGGAGGGGAAGGAGCAGGGCAGGGGTGGGAGCAACAGAAATGGAAGCTTTTATTCCTCCCTCTTAATCCAAAACCCTGCCTCCTGCCTCCTGGCCCTCAGTCCCTTCCTTGCTCACATGCTCACAGAAGGACACTAATGGGTGTTTTCACAGCCGTGATCTGGTGTAATCTTCACACATCAGGGAAGGAGGGAGAGTATTATCACTCCCATTCTACATACAAGGAAACTGAGGCTCACACAAGATCACAGATGCAATGACCGTCCTGCAAAGGTCAGTTAACAAAGCAAAAGGCGTGGGAGTGGGGAGGAAAAAAAGCTCTAAATTTCATCTTAAAAAAGAAAGATGGGGTCAAACAAAAGTTCCAAAGGGAATCAGATCTGTTGGCCTTGAAAAGTAGACCTTTATCTTTTTCAGTCGTTAGATAACGTTGCTGTAGACATGATTTGCTGATTCTCTGACCAGATTGGTCAAGTGTCTTTGAGGAGAAACCCCAAACACGTAAGAACCCTGGCCTTCTGTCTCATTTGGGGCTTCCCCGGCTTCAGAAGCGTCTATGCAAGCAGAGGACCTTTCCATAACCATCACCCTGCGCAAGCCAGACCTCAGGGAGTGAGAGGCTGGAGGACTACCAACTCATGTCCAACAACCGGTGATGACGGAACGGACCGGACCCTTCCCCAAAGCATCACTGAACAAGAGCAGAGCTGGCAGGGACGGGCGGCTGGCAGGCACCCCAGGAAACGACAGGGCTGAAAGGGTTAAGCCACAAAGTGCTGGGGAGAAGAGTTGGGTGGAGAGTCCTGACTCCAATCAGCTGACTCTTCCATATATTATAATCCTCCCCCTCTGGAAAACACCCGTCACTGGTCCCCGAGAAAACGTGCCTTTCCCACCCCCAAACCCGTGGCCAAGATGTCGGGCAGAGACCTCGGGAGTCACCACTCACCACCCTGAGAAATTTCCTCTGCAAAGTGCCTTCGCTTCCCATCTTGTCAGCTTGAAAATATTAAACACCACTGAAGGAAATTTAAGGTTTCTTTTTCAGATTTAAATGTCTACTTATTTCAAAATGAATTAGTAGTTCTCTGGGTTTCATAATGTTTAATTCATTAATGATAACTACAGCTCGAGAATTTGAAAGGGAAATTGCTTCCAGGATAAAATTAAATGTGAAACGCTGAGCGGTGATTCACGGCTGTTCCTATCTAAATTACTAATCCATGTGACGAACCTGGTTGGCAGCACGAAAAAGCAATACTCTTTTTCCCCACTGCCTCAGAGACTTTGCCGAATTGTTTTGCAAACCGTCTAAACCCAAGTCCTAAATAATCCCCTGCCAGCCACCTCCATTTCGTTGCAGAATCTAGTTCTTAGCATCTCTATTGCCTCAGAGAGGTTCTGGATGGACTAATACTTCAGTGTCTCGGAAAAAAGAGTTTTCTCCACATTCGAGTCTAGACATACAGTCCAATGAATTTCCAAGGCAACTCTTCTTAAATGTAAGGCAAATATCTAGGTGGTATCTGTCCATGTCCTCCTGGAAGAAACCTGCATAAAACTCTAAAAATGAGAGCTTTCTTTTAGTTTGCAAGGAAAGCTGGCCAGCTGAGAGTCAATTACCTATCTCCCTGCTGGAACAACTGGGAGCTGGAACAAACCCTGTGGTCCAAAGACAAGATAATATGAAGTTTCCAAAGCTGCCTGCAGCCCAGGTTGTGCCGCCTTCTAGAGTGTCACCTCGGTCTGCTCCTGCAGCCAGCACCAGGGTTCACACTCTGACTAGGGTGGAGAAGCAGGGATGCTCCTGACCTCGTGCCTCCAGAGAAACTCAGAGACCAAGGTCCCACAGGGCACATCTCCCTGGGAACCACGGTTCAGACCACCCTGAAAGCCTGAAAACTGGATCCCCCATCTCCAGTCTCCCCCTCACTCCCCGCCCCCCCCCCATCCTGCCGCATGCTGGTCCTCAGTGGCAAGTCAGACCCCAGGCAGCCCTCAGGAGTGCTCCTCCACGCCAGGGCTTTAATACGATGCTGCTGTAACCCTGGGGACAATCCAGGGAAGGTGCCCTCAGGGTCCCCATACTGCAGGACAAGGCAAGTGAGCAAAGACATTCGATGCACTTGCCCAAGTTACAGGCAAGAACACAACAGAGCCAGGACTCACCGCACACTTTCTGCCCAGTTTCCCACGCTGTGGTCTCTCTGATCACGCCACCCTCAGCTTCGAATATCCGACTTACTCCTTATGACCAGGCGGCAGGGCCCGCACGCCCGCCGAGGTCTGCAGATGCTTGGGTGGTCTGGTTCCATCTTCCCCACCCTCTGGCTTCTCCAGACTCCACACCTGTTGCTCTCTGCCTCTCCTCCTGGGAGGGCTCCCGAGACCCCCTTGGGTATCTCTCCCCTCACCCCACTTTCTGCCTTCACGACTGTTGACACTGGGGCTTCCCTGGTGGCTCAGCTGGGAAAGAATCCGCCTGCAATGCGGGAGACCCGGGTTCAGCCTCTGGGTTGGGAAGATCCCCTAGAGAAGGGAAAGGCTCCCCACTCCAGTATCCTAGCCTGGAGAATTCCATGGACTGTACAGTCAGTGGGGTCACAAAGAGTCGGACACGACTGAGTGACTTTCACGCTCACTGAGGGCACACGTGGGTCACCCCCTCGAATCCACAAACTGCTTCTCCAGGGCAACGGCTCTGGCTCTTCCATGACCGTCCCCCGCACCCACAGCAGGGCCGCAGAGAGGTGCTCCCTAAACCTTTGGAACTGACGCATGTGCCATGACAAACATGCTCAAGGCCGAAGCAGACAACAGACCCAGGGGCTTGTGCCAAATTGACTCAGGACCCTTACGAGTGGGGAGGAAGAGTCGGCAGGGGGTTTTGTGCACTTTTTCAAAGCTCCACCTGTTAGGGAGCTTTTTTTTTTTTCCATCAAGCAGTCAAACATGGGAACCACGTGATGGAGAGAACACCTAGCTGTCTGCTCACTAGCTAACGGGTTTATGAAGCAAGTCTGTTTCCGATTTTAAATCGGCAAGCGATAGTCTTTAGAGGGGGAACTCAAGAGTCACCCATGTGTTACAAAAGCAAAGAGATGACAAACAATCCCCAGCTCCAACTGGCTTTTATTGTTGCTTCCTGGCAGCAGAAGGGAGAGCAAAGAGATACTTGCAAGCAAGGGGTTTATAGCCGTCGGCGTTTTAATTTTAAGGCGGGAGTGTATCCACTCCCCACAGCTCCTCTGTTGACCCTTCTGCAGGGGTGAGTTGATGTAAAGCAGCCTGGACTCCCCACAGCACCAGTCCCAACCATTCAGGTGTCCATTCCTGACCAGGAACTTCGCTCAAATAAACCCCGATGTCACTGACAACACAGAAAGCAAAAACAACAATTGCAACTCCTGGTGGTCGCTTAAGTTATACTGTTCCTAAATGTCCCTCAGCCCCTTAGAACAGCTGCAAATGCCCAGTGCATGCGATTATTCCAAGGCACTGTGAAAATACACAAAAATACACTGTATTGTTATGTAAATTTAACCTTCAGCTCATAACCTAGCTAAAACAAACACGACATTAAATCATTTTCCCTCACCTTCTTAGAACTTAAGGAGCCCCTGGGGGGCATTCTGGATGCCCTGGGGTCTCTTCCATGAAATCCTCCAAGGAGACTCCTGGTAACAGGGTCACCCACGATGCTGGGCTTCCTTCCCCTCCACCTCGCCTGCAGCCAGCACAGGCCTTCAGAGCAAGCTCCTGACCCTAGGGGGGTTGGCCTTCACTGAAGTGTTCCCCTCGCCTCACAGCAACTATCTGTGCTTTGTTCGGGGGTGTTGCTCCCAGGGAGAAGCATTTGACAAATATTTTCTAACTTGTACCTTTTCTTCCCCATTTATTCAATGTCTCAAGAACAGGAGACCTCAGGACAGAGGGCAGTCCAGCCCAGACTCCCTTAGCTGACCCTGCAGGGGCACCCACTGCCCTGGGCATCCAGAGAGGCCACCTCAGGTCACCAGGATAAGTATGGGCTTTAGAAGCACCTTCCAAGTTGTCTGCTAGATGGATGAGACGCATGCGGCGTATTTTGCCTTGCAGTTACACAGAGGAAGGGTACGGAGCAAGACAGTTAGGACCAGGCGCTCCAAGCGGTTCCACATAAAGGGCAAGGGCCCACAGCCCTCTTCCCAATGGACTGAAAAGCAGGCAGAGTTGCCCATTCTTGAGTTTCCTAGGGTTCCCACTTTCATGATTAAACGAAAAACTGAAAAGCATCCATTGTTCATAAAAACGACATTTCGTAAGCATCTCAGGTTCTCAGAAAAGGTTTTTAGAACATTCTAACATCTTGGTTAAGCTTGTGTGTTCTAGGAATATCCTAAGTTCTCCATTTCTTTGCAGGAAGGACTAGTTCAAGGAACTCCAGTCTTAACCATTTCCATCACCACAAAATTCTAATGAGGGAAATCCACAGACACGCGAAACTTCTCTCAAATTTTCAACTGCTAACAATACGAGGAACAATGAAATAAAGACAAAATGAGAAAGTGTATAAGCAGAGGCACCTTTGGACAGGAAGCCACGGCAGGAGCCGTGTAACCGGGCTTCACGGCTAGCATCTGTGTTCCGTGATACAGACTTACACGCTGAGCTCATTCCTTCTCAGTTCAACTCAGGAGGGAAAACCTGAGTCCCACCAGCTCGAGTCCAGCACCGCCATCTGTCCTTCCCACCACATCCTTCCACCCCTCTCAAGCCTCTCCTGGAAAGAAAGAACTGAAAATACGGAAATAGCACCTTACTGGACCTGCAGCTAATACGAGTCCCCTGCCTTCAGCGGCCTGATTTCACTGCAGCTGTGACGTGGCCTGTGCACTCCAAACAAGCTTTACCATCACAGCCTCTGAGGATGGGATTTATTCTTGCAAACGCGCACAAGCAACGGCAGTTTACAAAATCTTCCTGTCCGCGTGTGCTCGCCTCCCACAGAGCCCGACTCCACCAAGTGCTCTCACCTGCTCTGGTCTCTTCTGCCCAAGGACGAGAACACCCTCCCCCTCAACCCAGCTGTTCCTCACCCCTGCTTCTTCACCACTGGCACGGCCCCTTCACGCCCCTGCCATCCCCCCAAGTCGCGCCCCGCGTGTCTCCCCAGAGCCACGGCCTGGAGCACGGCCCCTTCACGCCCCTGCCATACCCCCATGTCGCTCCCCGCGTGTCTCCCCAGAGCCACGGCCTGGAGCACGGCCCCTTCACGCCCCTGCCATCCCCCCATGTCGCTCCCCGCGTGTCTCCCCAGAGCCATGGCCTGCAGATTCTGCTTCAGGACATCACCCGTCTCTCCTTTAAGGATGTGGGAAGAAGAAGACTTCTTTTAAGTTTAACCAAGAAACGGAAAGGATCACAGTCCTATCTTCCCATCAGCAAGTTTGCAGGCCTCACTTACTCAGATCCGAGAGAGAAACAAGTCAGGCCAAAGTAAGGGACCAGCCCCACCCCAGGCAGAGAGGCCCAGCTGGAACTGAGCGCCCCCTCACCTTTCTGGATCCTTTCTGGATCTGCCTTGCGTTGAAGCTCCCCTTACTCCTCCACCACCCATCCTCAGGTCTCAGCAGAGCCTGTACCAGCCCGATCACACCACTCCCTGCGTCCTCTTTCCCATCTTCCCTCCGTCTGACCCCTCCGCTCTCCTCCCCAAGTCCTGCACCCGCTTCTCAGAGGGGTTGGTAGAAGCCTGAATCACAGGGTTAGCTACGACACCCTTACGGAGGTGAATGTGTAACCCCACCCAAGAGCACTCACGGTTCAGCAAAGGATTTTGTGGCTCAGCTGGTAAAGAATCTGCCCGCAATGCGGGAGACCTGGGTTTGATCCCTGAGTTGGGAAGATCCCCGGGAGAAGGGAAAGGCTACCCACTCCAGTTTTCTGGCCTGGAGAATTCCATGGGCTGTATAGTCTGTGGGGTCACAAAGAGGCGGACACGACGGAGTGACTCTCACTTTCATGGACATAAAACCCAAAAGGAACTAGTTTATACTCATTGTCCGTCTCAAACACACCATTAAACGCCTCTGCCCGCTTCCGGTGCCTCCCTCGGCCTTATTCTGAGAATGGGTGAGCTGACGCGTGCGAAACACCGGAAACGGCGCCCAGCACCTTACGGGGCCACGCACGGGTCGTCAGTAGAACCTGCACAGCAGCGACCCCGCGAGATGAGGACGCGACCCACTGGCCAGGATCGCAAGGCTGACCACAAGCAGCAGAGCCGGGGTACGGCTGAGTCCACAGGAGCCAGTTCGCGCCGTCTTGTCCACACGAGGACCGAATCTCTAATGGTAAGCAAGGCCGGCAGGCGGCGGGGTGAGCGTGCGCGGGCGGCTTCCGTGGTACACCGGCGGCGGACGGCCAGAAGGGAGGGTGGAGGACCGGAGGGGAATCAGGAGGTTCCTGCAGCGCGGCCGGAGCGCATCCGGTGATTCCTGCAGCGTGGCCGGATTGGCATCCGGTGATTCCTGCAGCGCGGCCGGAGCCGCACAGGCCGAATGTCCCATCGGGGCTCCCTCGCGCCGCCTCTGAAGCGCAGCGACCTCAGGCTATCAACTCACCCCGTGTAGACCCAGATTCTCCTGAGTACAAAATGGANGGGAGGGGAATCAGGAGGTTCCTGCAGCGCGGCCGGAGCGCATCCGGTGATTCCTGCAGCGCGGCCGGATTGGTGATTCCTGCAGCGCGGCCGGAGCGCATCCGGTGATTCCTGCAGCGCGGCCGGATTGGCATCCGGTGATTCCTGCAGCGCAGCCGGAGCTGCACAGGCCGAATGTCCCATCGGGGCTCCCTCGCTTCGCCTCTGAAGCGCAGCGACCTCAGGCTATCAACTCACCCCGTGTAGACCCAGATTCTCCTGAGTACAAAATGGAAACGGTTCACTCGGGAGGGCGTAAGCCCCTTTCACCGTGAAGTGTTCCTGGCAAAAGGCAAAAGTTTTCATGCGGGAGCTTCCAGAAAAGGGTCTTGAGGTCAGGAGGGCAGCAAAGCAGTTCTTGTCCGTTACTCCCGACGCTCAAAAGGGGGTTCATAGAGCAGCAAGCTAGAAACGAACGTTTATCTTAAAAGAACTTAATATCGGAGCCAAAACATATTGCTAATGACCTTGATACAGACGGCTAAAATTTCAGAATGAACTCTGAGCAGTCTGACTTTTAATCGCCAAAACACTGCTGAAAACCTAGTCATTTCCATCATATGTTACAAATCCATAGTCAGGCCTCCTTTCTCTCTAGCTTGTCCTACGTCGGAAAAGCACTGACTATTCCACCAGAGGAGACTTCCCTCAAAATAACCTCGATATCCTCAGCTGTCACATAATTCAGCACTTACTCTCTGCACTATAATGTTGGGATGAATTTCTGGTATAGAAATAAAATAGCCATAACAAGATAAATTCTATCATAATAAGATAAATTACAATTCTATCCTGACCAAAGCACAGGGTAATTGGAATGAAAACTAGATTTTTAGCATTTCATATGTAATATTATGTTCATTGAAGATGCTTGCTGTCAGTATATTTTGCTTCTGATAGTGGTTGTCTTTTTTTAGATTTTTTTTTTTTGATGTGGATTGTTTTTAAGGTTTCTACTGAATGTGTTACAATACTGCTTCTGTTTCACGTTTTAGTTTTTTTGGCACATGGGATTTTACCTCCCTGACCAGGAATTGAGCCCTCTGTATTGGAAGGCAAAGTCTTAACCTGGGAGACTTTAACACCAGACCACCAGGAAGTCCCGAGAGCAGTGGCTTTTCGTTGGTACCTTTCAGTGCTGCAGAGTTTTGCGAGATCATTGTGTTATAGTGGACTGGCATGCCGATGCTGCTGACCGAGCTCCCATTCTTCCAGTGACAGTGCAGCTTTGAGCAAGATGCTAGATCTCTGTGTGCCTGTTTGGTCATCCAAAAAATGGGGACAAAGCCTGTTCCCAAATTACTGTAAGGATTACGCTGGGTGACTTGAGTTTCACAGGACACTAGACAGCGACTGCCAAGTACACAGTCAGACCACCTGACCCGCCTCCTGAGAAACCGGTATGCAGGTCAAGAAGCAAGAGTCAGAACTGGACATGGAACAACAGGCTGCTTCCAAATAGGGAAAGGAGTATGTAAAGGCTGTATATTGTCACTCTGCTTGTTTAACTTCTATGCAGAGTACATCATGGAAAATGCCAGGCTGGAAGAAGCACACGCTGGAATCAAGATTGCCGGGAGAAATATCTATAACCTCAGATATGCAGATGACACCACCTTTATGGCAGACAACGAAGAAGAACTAAAGAGCCTCTAGATGAAAGTGAAAGAGGAGAGTAAAAAAGTTGGCTTAAAACTCAACATTCAGAAAACTAAGATCATGGCATCCAGTCCCATCACTTCCTGGCAAACAGATGGAGAAACAGTGGAAACAGTGTCAGACTTTATTTATCTGGACTCCAAAAGCACTGCAGATGGTGACTAGAACCATAAAATTAAAAGATGTTTGCTCCTTGAAAGAAAAACTATGACCAACCTAGACAGTATATTAAAAAGCAGAGAGATTACTTTGCCAACAAAGGTCCGTCTAATCAAAGGTATGTTTTTTCCAGTAGTCAAGTATGGATTTGAGAGTTGGACAATAAAGAAAGCTGAGTGCCAAAGAACTGCTTTTGAACTGTGGTGTTAGAGAAGACTCTTGAGAGTCCCTTGGACTGCAAGGAGGTCCAACCAGTCCATCCTAAAGGAAATCAGTTCTGAATATTCATTGGAAGGACCGATGCTGAAGCTGAAACTCCAATACTTTGGCCATCTGATGTGAAGAACTGACTAACTGGAAAAGACCCTGATGCTGGGAAAGACTGAAGGCGAGAGGAGAAGGGGACAAGAGAGAATGAGATGGTTGGATGGCATCACTGACTTGATGGACATGAGTTTGAGTAAGCTCTGGGAGTTGGTGATGGACAGGGAGGTCTGGTGTGCTGCAGTCCGTGGGATTGCAAAGAGTCGGACATGACTGAGAGACTGAATTTAACTGAGATACATAGTAGCAGTTTTTTCACTTATAAAAGTACAAATCCAATTCAAAAATATTTAATACTTTACCCAAAAGTTTGCAGTCTCCATACTTAAAGACTGGCAGGCCTTACCTCTTACAGCACAGGGGCCAATGCCCTCACTTGCTTCTTTCTCTTCCAACACACTAAACTCTGACTATTCACAAGTTAGTTATGACCATCAGCCCACTGAACGTTCTCTGAAGAAGTGAAGTTCTTTCTCCGTAACCCAGAGAAAGTGGGCTTATTTTCTGAGAAAATGAAATAGGCCAGAGCCCGGACCAGCAGATTCCAGTTAATCAGTACTACCTGCTAGGAGTTTTTTGAGGCTGACGGAGCCAAGATTCTATTAGTAAACAAACCTCAGGAAAGGAAAATTAAAGCTGCTTTACTCCCCAAAGTATTTTCCTAATCTGTCTTAATAAGCATAGTTTCATTCTGTTTATCCACAAGCATTTTTCATACCATACTAAATGAATTTTGTCTGATTAAGTTCATTTTAGAAAAATATAAAAACGAATGTCATGCTTCTACTACTATTTGCACCCACTTGGGCTCTGAGTATATTTTGTTCCCGGAAAACCTAACTCAACATCTTACCTTAAACCCAAAAGGAAAACCCCGGGTTGAACAAGAAGTTCGTGGCAGTGTGCCCTGAGACTGTCCTTGCAGCCACAACCTAACACCACATCAAGAGAAGAACCTACCAAGACAGTCACTACGTCTTTCCCATAATAGACAAGTATAAACGAAGTAAAAGGTAGGGACTAACAGATTACACTTCTGAGCGCAGACACAAGATTCAGCTGTCGAGATGCTGTGTCCCCAGGGAGGAGACTTTCTGAGGACACTGCCTTTAATCAACCAGAATCCATGAAGATATCCAAAGGGCACGGGAAACACAGAAAAGAGTTAGAGCTCTGCTCCCTACTGCTGCTGCTGCTAAGTCGCTTCAGTCGTGTCTGACTCTGTGCGACCCCATAGACGGCAGCCCATGAGGCTCTCCTGTCCCTGCGATTCTCCAGGCAAGAACACTGGAGTGGGTGGTCATTTCCTTCTCCAACGCATGAGAGTGAAAAGTGAAAGTGAAGCCGCTCAGTCATGTCCAACTCTTAGCGACCCCATGGACTGGGGCCCACCAGGCTTCTCCATCCATGGGATTTTCCAGGCAAGAGTTCTGGAGTGGGGTGCCATTGCCTTCAGGCATAACAGTTCGCACTCATATTTACTGGTCAAAAAAATAATAAGTTAGGTCATCAGAGTGCAAAGAAGAATAAGGTGGACTCAGCCCTCGGAGAGCCCACACCCACGTTTGGACAGCAGTGGCCATGCCCAGGACCTGCACTAAGGTCTGACACATAGAAGGCAGTAAAGGTCATTTTTAGGGGCCATTATCAAGGCTTCCAGGGGGTGCAATCAGTAAAGAACTCACCTGCCAATGCAAGAGAGGCAAGAGACACAAGTTCAGTCTCTTTATTGGGAAGATCCCCTGGAGAAGGAAATGGCAACTCACTCCAGTGCTCTTGCCTGGAGAACCCCATGGACCGACGAGCCTGGAGAGCTACCGCCCACGGGGTCACAAAGAGTCAGACAGGACTGGCACACACACTGAAATAATAACTGGGGATTCCGTGAAGGGGTCTGAGCAGGGAACTAAACAAGAGTTATGCTTTGAGTAACAGGATGGAGTAGAATAGAGGAACAGAAAGCGTGCGCGCAGCTGCGTCCGACTCCTCGTGGCCCCATGGACGGCAGCCCACCAGGCTCCTCTGTTCATGGGATTTCCCAGGTAAGAATACTGGAGTGGGTTGCCATTTCCTTCTCCAGAGGATCGTCCCCATCCAGGAGTCAAACCCGCGCCTCTGGCATCTGCTGCACTGGCAGGCGGGTTCTTCGCCACTACTGCCACCTGGGAAGCCCAGAAGAATAGAACAGAAGGACAAAACTGAGTACAAGAGCAAGCATGTTGGCTGGCCCCAAGCCAGGGGTTGGTGAGTTTCCCAACTGGTGCAGTGGTCAAGAATCCACCTGCCAATGCAGGATCCTTGGGTTGGAAAGACTCCCTGGAGTAAGAAATGGCAACCCACTCCAGGATTCCTGCCTAGACAGTCCCATGGACAGAAGCCTGGTGGGCTACAGTCCATGGGGTCACAGAAAGTCAGACACAACCCAGCTCAGATGAGGGAAGGGTCTTCCAACCAGGTTCCCCGTATTCCAGGCAGGGTCCCACAGACAGCAATCCTCACGCACAGTCTGTAAAACATCTTAAATCTAGAAGAAACAGTAGCCAGTCTGGGAGTAATAAATAGAAATCAAGCTATGTGACAACCTGTCCTGCACCGCACATGGATGCTTTACCACTGAGCCACCGGGAAGCGCTAACATGGAGTCACAAACCACTTTTTGTTTTCAACACATTCAAGCATCCTCTGCTCCAGGTAACGTTTCCCTTGTTCCCACTGCTCTTTTGACCTCTGTCCTCTCACAGCCAGCCCTCGAGAGGGTCTCTCTCCCACTGGCGACACGATTCAACCTCAGATGACCACATGGATGTGGGTTACCCTCCAAGCGGCGGCTCTGACCTCGCTGCCAAATTTCCACAGTGGACTCTTGATGTCTCCCACGACGATCCTTCCCCTGCAGTTCTACGTTTGTTCCCACCCTTCTCCACCCAGGACCTCAAACTTGAAAACTATTTCCCTCTGGCCCCTCATTCAATCGGTCTTTGAAATCCCCCTGATTCTGGCTCAGGAACGCCTCCCATGTTTACCCGTCCCTCCCACTCCTGCGGCCCCTCCCACTCCTGCGGCCCCTCCCACTCCTGCGGCCCCTCCCACTCCTGCGGCCCCTCCCACTCCTGCGGCCCCTCCCACTCCTGCGGCCCCTCCCACTCCTGCGGCCCCTCCCACTCCTGCGGCCCCTCCCACTCCTGCGGCCCCTCCCACTCCTGCGGCCCCTCCCACTCCTGCGGCCCCTCCCACTCCTGCGGCCCCTCCCACTCCTGCGGCCCCTCCCACTCCTGCGGCCCCTCCCACTCCTGCGGCCCCTCCCACTCCTGCGGCCCCTCCCACTCCTGCGGCCCCTCCCACTCCTGCGGCCCCTCCCACTCCTGCGGCCCCTCCCACTCCTGCGGCCCCTCCCACTCCTGCGGCCCCTCCCACTCCTGCGGCCCCTCCCACTCCTGCGGCCCCTCCCACTCCTGCGGCCCCTCCCACTCCTGCGGCCCCTCCCACTCCTGCGGCCCCTCCCACTCCTGCGGCCCCTCCCACTCCTGCGGCCCCTCCCACTCCTGCGGCCCCTCCCACTCCTGCGGCCCCTCCCACTCCTGCGGCCCCTCCCACTCCTGCGGCCCCTCCCACTCCTGCGGCCCCTCCCACTCCTGCGGCCCCTCCCACTCCTGCGGCCCCTCCCACTCCTGCGGCCCCTCCCACTCCTGCGGCCCCTCCCACTCCTGCGGCCCCTCCCACTCCTGCGGCCCCTCCCACTCCTGCGGCCCCTCCCACTCCTGCGGCCCCTCCCACTCCTGCGGCCCCTCCCACTCCTGCGGCCCCTCCCACTCCTGCGGCCCCTCCCACTCCTGCGGCCCCTCCCACTCCTGCGGCCCCTCCCACTCCTGCGGCCCCTCCCACTCCTGCGGCCCCTCCCACTCCTGCGGCCCCTCCCACTCCTGCGGCCCCTCCCACTCCTGCGGCCCCTCCCACTCCTGCGGCCCCTCCCACTCCTGCGGCCCCTCCCACTCCTGCGGCCCCTCCCACTCCTGCGGCCCCTCCCACTCCTGCGGCCCCTCCCACTCCTGCGGCCCCTCCCACTCCTGCGGCCCCTCCCACTCCTGCGGCCCCTCCCACTCCTGCGGCCCCTCCCACTCCTGCGGCCCCTCCCACTCCTGCGGCCCCTCCCACTCCTGCGGCCCCTCCCACTCCTGCGGCCCCTCCCACTCCTGCGGCCCCTCCCACTCCTGCGGCCCCTCCCACTCCTGCGGCCCCTCCCACTCCTGCGGCCCCTCCCACTCCTGCGGCCCCTCCCACTCCTGCGGCCCCTCCCACTCCTGCGGCCCCTCCCACTCCTGCGGCCCCTCCCACTCCTGCGGCCCCTCCCACTCCTGCGGCCCCTCCCACTCCTGCGGCCCCTCCCACTCCTGCGGCCCCTCCCACTCCTGCGGCCCCTCCCACTCCTGCGGCCCCTCCCACTCCTGCGGCCCCTCCCACTCCTGCGGCCCCTCCCACTCCTGCGGCCCCTCCCACTCCTGCGGCCCCTCCCACTCCTGCGGCCCCTCCCACTCCTGCGGCCCCTCCCCCTCCTGCGGCCCCTCCCCAGGAGTCCATCTCCCGGCCTCTGCTCTGGCCCCCACTGGCCTCCCCACCTTTGTCCTTCCCCGCTGATCCACACTTACCGCGGCCAGATTAAGCTTCTGAGAGCACAGCTCCACACCTCGTCCTCCGCGGCCCCCACGTCATGAGTAGCTTCCTGCCAAATAAATCCCAAAGCCCCTCTCCACCAACCATTCTACTCCTCCCGCTACAAGTCCTGCTTACTCCACACTTCGGTCAGAAAGCATCTCCTGTTGTCCAGAAGAGAAGATCCACCCTCCCTTACACCTTGTTGCTGCAGAATTCCACTGCACCTGCCCGCCTGTCCAAACGACTCCCCCGTTCCCAGGGATCGTTAAATGCCACTTCTTCCAGGAAGCCATTCTCTGGCAGGAAGCCATCTGTCCCCCTCTGAATTCCAAGGCCACTCCATCCAGCTATTACCCGGCATCTGAATCCTGTGCATATACACTGTTCTTCCTCCTACAGAGGCAGCCTCCTATGTGTGTGTGTTAGTCACTCGGTCGTGTCCGACTCTTTGTGATCTGAGGGACTGCAGCCCACCAGGCTCCTCTGTCCACGGGATTCTCCAGGCAAGAATACTGGAGCGGGCTGCCATTTCCTTCTCCAGGGATCTTCCCAACCCAGGAATCGAACCTGTGTCTCTTATGTCTCCTGCATTGGCAGGTGGGTTCTTTACTGTCGGAGCCATCAGGGAAGCCCCACCTCCCATGTGAAAATAATCCAAACAGTGCTCTAAATTAGCACTTTCTTACAAGGAAGCATTTGTGCCAAGAGTTATGGAAGACACAGGACCATCAGCTGACAGCTTAGCAAGGCAATGATGCTCAGCCCACGCAAAAAATAATGCAATAACATCAATAACTCATTTTAATTATCATATACAGATGTTAGCTGAAGTCGTAAAAATACAGGACATCTCAGAGAAAGTGAGTCATCGTAACAGAATGGAAAGTCTGCAGCAGCATGCCGCAGTGGCTCATAGCATAAACCCTGGAGCCGCTGACGGCCGGGTTCTAATCCCAGCTCTGGTGCTGACTCCTCTTGTGACCTTGGGTAAATCACTTAGCCTTTCTGAGCCCCAGTTTCTTGAAAATGGAGAAATTAAATTGGAGATAGTAATAGTAGCTTCCCCTTAAGACTACTGTATGAAAAACACTTAAGAGCCCAGCACAGAATTAGTGCCAGCTGTATCAGCTTGTCGCTCAGTCGCCCAGTCATGTCCAACTCTTGGCGACCCCATGGCCTGCCGCGCGCCAGGCCTCCCTGTCCCTCACCACCTCCTGCAGTTTGCCCGAGTTCATGCTCACTGCAGCGGCGATGCCGTCCAGCCGTCTCATCCTCTGGACCCTCTTCCCCTGCCCTCAGTCTTTCCCAGGACCAGCAACTTTTCCAATGAGTTGTCTATTGGCATCAGATGACCAAAATACTGTATTAGCTACTCTTATTCTTATTATTGTGAAAATGTTTTATATGGGGTGAAAAACAGAAGAATCAAAAATATTTGGTACTTAAGATGCCTAGCAGGATTTCTTCCAGAAAAAAGAGACTTACCATCTTAAAGTCAACAAGCCAAATCTGCTCTATCTGCTGAGTGGGAGTGTTTGATTGAGAGGAAAGGTGAATTCACGGGGGCGGCTCTTTGTACAGTGGACTGAACACTGTGCAAACAGGGCAGGCACGGAGACCACTGACTCCAACACAAAGGCTTCAGCCAGCGCAGGGCTCACCCACCGTCCGCCGTTGTCTCCTGCAGACAAGCCCGCCGTTGTCATCCAGACGAGTGCCAAAGGAAACCGTCTGGCTTACGCATTCCGGACAGCGGCCCGATGTAGACACACCACAAATACAACCAGCAGCTTCAGAGGAAATCCAGTACGAGGCGCTGACTCTGGTCTGATAAGCGAGCCTTTGGGCTCAGCTTTTTGAAGAACACGACTCCACTGCGCTAAGCAGCACAGAAGCATATGTGAGTTCATTCTCAAAGCCCACCACACCGTATAGCGATGCCTTACTAGCGGTGTGGGGAACAGCGTGACTGCAGGGTATCAACATCTCTCAGTCCCCTCCCCTCAGTATGAAGATGCAGTAAACACAAGTTGCCACAAATATTTGAACTTGAACTTGTGCTGCAGACACATATTCCTACCTGGGGAAATGAGAGCTGCTGGGACATCTGATGTTTTATTACTTTTTACTGAAAATATTTATAGCTCAGGGCTGCTTGTTATTCACAGGTCAGAATTATTAGACTGGTGGAATAATAAATCCACGTTTATCACCCTCTTATTTTCTGATAAATTTTAGAAAGCAAAAGAATTTTAGCAGTAAGACTGATGTTACCTACACAAGAACAAACAAACAAATAAACTCTCACTGTCCACGGTTAGAATGTCTGTTTTTATTCACTACCTGGAATACTGGCACGGCTGCCCCAGCACAATCCCAAGCGTCAGGGAAGGTTAGGGAGGCAGCGGGTATGGCTATCTAGTCGCTAAGCCTGTCCGACTCTTTCCACCCCACACACTGCAGCCCACCGGGCTCCTCTGGCCATGGGCTTTCCCAGGTGAGGATACTGAAGTGGTTTGCCGTTTCCTTCTCTGGGGGATCTTCCTGACCCAGGGACTGAACCCATGGCTTCTGCATTGCAGGCTGACCGTTCTACCCTTGAGCCACCAGGGAAATTCCCCAGGGAAGGTAGACTGATTGCCAAAACACGTGCCCCTAGGGCTCCCTAGTTAACGCCGTGTGGTTTAGCATCTTCACACTGCAGCCCAGTGCAGCCTGGCATGCGAGGCTCTGCTCTGCACGGTCATTCAGGACCCAGGCTCCTTCCCCTTGTGACTCCCCTGTACCCCAGGGCTTCCCGGTTCTCCCCAGCCACCCTGCAGCCGGCCAGCAGGCCAGGAAGAGAGCCAGTGGGCAGGAACACCCCACCTCTTGATGCCTCTAATTCCCACACACGTCCTCTTGGTGAGAACCAGTCATGTGGCCCCATCTTGATGCGGAAAGTAACCCAGGACCGCAGGTGTCAACTGGGGCAATTCTGGTTCTCAAGGGGCACGTGGCAACGTCTGGAAACACCCTTGGTTGCCATAACTGGGCCACAGGCACCGAGTGGGCAGAGTCCAGGGATGTGTCCCCCGGGACACAGGACGGTCTCCCCACAACAGAGAGTTAACCAGCCCCAAACGGCAATAATGCTGAGGTTTCAGTAAGCATCGAGCCAGTCGCCAGAACCGCACACACGTCAGTGCTTGGACCCCCACCATTTCCCACTACCACACACTCTCACCAATCCCAGCAAATCCACGTGTGGTCTGTCTGTCCGCTGCTCATCGGCTCCTCCATTCACCCACCCAAGCTCCTAAACAAGACAAAGTCCTACAGTCAAAGAATTCACAGTGGGGCAGGTAAGGCAAGCATATGTAGAATTATCAGATATGGGGATAAGTGGGACTTAAGGGAAAAAATGGAAGGAAAATTTAATTTTGCTTGAGAGAGTTGGAGGAGAATCCATAGGGCAAATGGAACAGGAAAGATGTCTTGAAGGAAGCGTATACTCGTGGTTTTCCATCAGAAAGCTGTGTTTTTATTGGCAGGAAGGGGTGGACAAAAAAGTGGTTCCAGGAAAAAGGGAACTGCAAAAACAAAGGAATGCCCATATGAGAGGATATGATTTATTCCCTTTTTGTTTGGGGTTGGGAAATAAGAACTAGGAGAGGAAAGTGAGTAAAAAATGCCTGTTTGTTCAATGTTTTTTAGCAATGTATTCATGAAAGTCTCAAGTTCCCAGCCACACACACTGGCTGTCAGTCAAGTGGTCTTTAGAGAAACAATTCCCACCGTCAGACTCCATAGGAACTTCTTAGCACGGGGTAAAGCCAGGTAATAGCAGGAAACCTCGCTTCACATTTCCCAACAGGACCTGTCGGGGAGTCCTCCAAAGCTTGCGTGCCTCCAAGCCAACACGCAACTGACTCAGGCAGATGGCTGACCAAACGCGTCCATCCTTGTTCCCAAGGACAGGACAGGGCTGAAGGCGGGTCTCCTCCTAAATTACACTGCACTGAGCCTGTTGGGTTAAAACAGAAAAGCGTTGCTTCTTCTCATCTTTAATCCCAGTTGCGAAGTGGCTCCCAGCGCCCCAGCAGTCTCCCCGGGTTCATATCCTGGCTCTGGCGTAAATTCACTGTGTGGCCTTGAAGAAGTTACATAAGTTTCCAGAATCTTAGGAAACTTCCCTCCCAAATAATATGCTTAAAACTCTTAGCACTTCACCTGAAACAGATAATAAACACATCTACCGTAGCCATCTCCTCCCCCCCCCCAAAACTGTCTTTCAATTGTCATAAAGCACACTGTAGAATCCAACCGAGCTTGGGAAGGAAAGCAGCTGATGGACTTCCATGTTGTTCTGTATATTATTAACAGCGACTTCAGTCTGCTTGGGCAAGATGCTATTAATCAGAAACCAACACCACCATGTAAACAGTGGTGGCTCTTATTTTTAAAGCTAAAATTGAAATTTTAAGAATGCCACATCCAACACAGTTATTTACCCTCCTTGTTCTTTTCACTCACGTTCTTCCTCAAACTGTCGTCGCTGGCTCCTATTTCTCTCTGCAGCCAGCGCTGGGAAAACAAAGTGTGCCTAGCTGCGCCATAGGTTAGCTGAGCGACACTAGCCGCCCAGCGCTGAAAAGCCTCATAAAAGGAAGACATCTGCTTCTTTCCAAGTCAGAGTCTCCAAAGAGAAGTTAGAACGGGAAGGAAGCAGGCTGCAGGACCCAGAGGAAAGTCAGCCCGTGCAGAACCGCTTCCTCCTACGGTGAGGGGAGGCACCCAGGGCCCTGGAGAACTCGATGCCGACCTCGCTCACGAAACGCGGGAACGGAAGCGCATGGCGCCGCCTTCTGCAGCCAGTCAAGAACAGGGATAAAACAAAAGCTGAGCCAACCGAAGGCCGAGGCTGAATCACGCTTAGGCTTCAAAATTGATTATCCCTGCCCTCCTAATCTACAAGGAATTCTAACTTGTCTGGACAGCATCTTCTTCAATTTCCACTGCGGACTGGACTTGACCCCGAGAGGATGCTATTCTAAGGAGTACATTAAAGAGAGGCTTGGCATCTGCACGGACAGATTTCACAAACAAGGTATAATCAGTCTGGAGTCAAATCCGGAGTGTTCTTTTTAACTTCTTAGTAAAGACATTTTTCCTTGTACGTCAGTGAACTTCTTGTAGGGAAGTAAGACTGGCCTGAGATGTAATTCTCAAAAACCTTATTTATTATTCTGATATAAACTTAAGGTGTATGAACAATTAATTGTTGAGAGCTCTGACTCCACTGTTGGGGAAACAAATAAACTACAGATTCTGCAAAGAAGCACTAAGTAACTGTCTGAACTAATATTTAGCATTTTGTGTGTAGAAATAAACACAATTTTAGTAAATGAATTCTGTTTCCCAAATGATTCCTCTTCCATAGATAAACTGCTTACCTTCTTCTTAGGTGAAGTGAGAAACCATGAAGAAATCTGTCTTATCAGGCACGTAAGGGAATATGAGTTCTCGGTGTACACAATGATGAAACGGGAGTCTGATGGGAAGGTGATGTAAGCGTCTGACAATTGCCCTTGGGTGCTCTGTGCTTCAGATTTACAGAACTGGCAACCAGCAAACCAAGTACTGTTTCTGGCGGTTTGCTGCAGGTCCTAACACCCCCAGATAAACAGTTAACACTTCTCAAGAAGAAACAGAAAACAAAGGATTACCACTTGAAGCTGCAGCTAAAGACTAGAAAAATCTACAGCTTATCTAAGAGCCTGATCAGGTTGCCACCCACCAACCCTCCAAATTAGTAACGAAGATTCCGAAAGAGGGAACACCGCCCAACAGAAGCCCAGCTCTGGACACTGCCACCCAGGACCACAGAGCCAGGTCCGGTCCCCTTCCCAGCCCCCGCTTAGAATTAACAGACTCAGCAGGAGATCCCCCCCCCCCCCCCCCCCCCCCC
>SJYA01005173.1:13209-25271 GCA_006410615.1 Neotragus moschatus
CCCACCCCATATCAACTCTCTGGATCATCCCCGTGCACCAGTCCCAAGCATCCTGTATCCTGAACCGAATATAGACCGATGATTCGTTTCCCACACGACAGCACACGTTTCAGTGCCATTCTCCCAAACCTTCCCCCGCCCCAAAGTCCAAATGTCCATTCCATGCATCTGTGTCTCTTTTGCTGTCTCGTAAACAGGGTTATATTCACCATGTTTCTAGATTCCATATATATGAGTTAGTACACTTTATTGATGCTTTTCTTTCTGGCTTACTTCACTCTGTATAATTGGCTCCATTGAGTCTTAAAGTGATTATTGATACACATGTACTTACTGACATGTATTACTTTCCCCTGCCTTTGGTTTTTGTAGTTATTCTTTCTCATTTTCTTCTTCTTTTATTTCCTTCCCTTGTGATTTGATGATATCCTCTACTGGTATGTTTGTGTTTCTAGTTTTTGTGTATCTATTGCAAGTTTTTGATTTGTGGTTGCCATGGAGTTTATATAGAGCTTCCCTGATTGCTCGGCTGGTAAAAAATCCACCTGTAATGCAGGAGACCCTGGTGCGATCCTTGCATTAGGAAAATCTCTTGGAGGAGAGTCTGGTAACCCACTCCAGTATTCTTGCCTGGAGAATCTTCACGGACAGAGAAGCCTGGCAGGCTATACAGTCCATGAGGTCACAAAAAGTTAGACATGACAGAGTAACCAAGCATAGTAGATGGAGTTTATATATGTTGACACTTATCCACTTCTTTAAACCACTAGTCTTTAATGTTCAAACACATTCTGAAAGAACTGCAAATTTTCTACCCTGAACAATAACAAAAATTAATGTTATAGTCCACAAATTAACTGGAACTCAGAGTTTGATAATTATAAAATAGCCAATCATATACAGACTGGCTTACTTCCCAGATGAATAAATTAATTAATATTTACAAAATCTTCAAGGATGTTTGGGAACCAACTTGGCAACATATGACACAGTCATGCATTGTTTATGCATGTAACAATGACACACTGGTCAATAGAGGTTTTTCTCAGTGATATTTGCCAACTTGGCTCCCATTGTGAAGTGTTCTTGTATCTGTTTTAGATGCTTAGAAATTTGTTTTCAGATGTCTTGTGATATATGTGGAAATATAAACAAATCTTGTGTCTTTTCTTGTAAAATTCTATCACTTTGCAATGGAAAGAAACACTAAAGCTGATATCAACAAACTTTCTTGTAAAGGGACACACAGTAAATATTTTCAGTTTTTCAGACCATAAATTTTCTGTTGCAACTATTCACCTATGCTGGTATAGGCTCAAAGCAGCCATAAATAATATATATTAAAAAAATTCTGGAAACATTTTAATAAAATATTAATTTTTTTAAAAATGGTGTAGAATGGATTTGACCCATGGCAATAGTTTGAAAACCCTTGCATTAGAGTCAGGGAAAGTCTATCAACTACTTGGGTCAAGCTATATAAAACTTTTGTCCTAATTAAAACTGTCCATATGTGTCATGTGTTAGAATCAAAATAGTATAGCTACACATTTCATATTCTGAGAAAGTTCACATTTAGTTAGCTGTGCCATATTGAACAAAGATTTTACTTTTGATATTTTCCATCTTTAATACAATTCTTATTCTGTTCTGACTGCTCAGCAATAGCTGTTAGGCTAGATAAAACCTCCCCCACTGAGTTCTCTCTTGTGTAAGTTTCACAGCTTGAAATGAGAAATCTACACCCTTCATAAGGCACTCTATTAAAAGACTTAAAGGTATAAAAAGCATCCCTCAGCTCAAGGAAAAAAAAAATCATAACATAAATTAAGAGAAAATAGAGATACCAATAATCTATTAACACAGAAATAGATAAAATTGAACAGGATAGTGAGAATAATATTGACGTGAAGGTTTATAAGACACTTTCAGATTTTTTCCTATTATATCAATCATGTATTTTTTCCCCTAAGTGTTGCTTTCTTAATAGCCTTTAAGTGGCCCTGACTAAAGATTTATAAACATCTTTTGTTACTCAGCATTGAGCTTCTTTTCATCTTTTCAACGTTTTATCCAAAAAGTAAGAAGCCAGAACTCCAGTGAGATCTTAACTACTTTAAATGCTTACAGTATTAGAATTCATTTAAAAAAATATAGTCTTTACAAATAAAGGTAATTAATTGAAACTTTCTTTCACTTCATATTATTTCTTTAATGATCCAGAGATGATGATACACGTTCAATCTATTTCCCTTCAAATTGCATTCAAATTGATCTCTTTGGTATATTATTTCTTTTCTTCACTAATTTTATTCCGGAGCTCATTGAATGCCTTTTTTTTCCCCTTGTAGCTCACTGAGTTTATTTGGGATTTGTTGTTATTAAGTCACTAAGTCGTGTCTAACCCTTTGAAACCCCAAAGACTGCAGCATGGCGGCCTTCCCTGTCCTTTACCATCTCTTAGAGTTTGCTCAATTTCATGTTTACTGAGTCAGTGATGCCATTCAACCGTCTTATCCTCTGTCATCTCCTTCTCCTGCCTTCAGTCTTTCCCAGCTTCAAGGTCTTTTCCAATGAATTGACTCTTCACATCATGTGCCTGAAGTTGGGGCTTCAGCTTCAGCATCAGTCATTCCAATGAATAATCAGGTTTGATTTCCTTTAGGATTGACTGATTTTATATCCTTGCTGTCCAAGGAACTCTCAAGAGTCTTCTCCAATACCACAGCTCATAAGCATCAATTATTCGGTGCTCAGTCTTCTTTGTGGTACAGCTCTCACATCCATACCTGACTACTGGAAAAACCATAGCTTTGGATATACAGAAATTTGTTGGCAAAGTGATATCTCTGCTTTTGAATATGCTGTCTAGGTTTGCCATAGCTTTTCTTCCAAGGAGCAAGCATCTTTTAATTTCATGGCTGAAGTCATCATCTGCAGTGATTTTGGACCCCAGGAAAGTTAAGTTTTTCACTGTTTCCTATTTTTCCCCATCTATTTGTAATAAAGTGACATAACTGGATGCCACAATCTTCATTTTTTGAATTTTGAATTTTATGCCAGCTTTTTTCCTCTCCTCTTTCACCCTCATCATGAAGCTCTTTGAGTTGGAACAAGATGGCAGAGTAGTAGGTGGATGTGGATACATAAGGAATACACCTCCAGACACAGAAGTGCTTGCAGAACACCAGATGAGAAAAGACAGGAGTACCTGACCACCAGAAAAGAATATATAGAACCACGAATAACTCGGTAGGCCAAAGGAACTGAGGGAAAAAGCAGTAGTGTTAGTAGGACTGAACTTGCCCTCAGTGGGTTTGGGAAATGAAGCAGGGGTCCAATCCCCACATCAGGGCAAGTGTCTGGGTCAGAGGAGAAATATTTCAGGATGAGAGTAAAGCAGCTGATCTGTGGCAGCCTAAATGGAATGAGAATCAGACAGCCCTTGCCACAGCCATACATACCCTGGACAGAGATGTAAGTCCCCTAGAAGGCACAGTGACTGGGAGCTGGAACATATGGATGGTGGAGCAATCCCTGGATGAGGGTTGCTGTTGATTGCAGAGAATTGGACCAAAGGGATATTAAGGAGGAGATTGTAGTGGGAAATGTCTGTGAAGGAAATTCCGGCAGTCATGGAAGCAAGGCAATACTGCTGAGTCATGCATAGGTGGTGGAGCCATCACCATAGCCTCTCTCTCCCCTCATGCTAGCATCAGCAGCTGAGTAATAGAGAAGCTGGTCCATTCAGTACCTGATAATCAGAACAATTGAGTAGGATTTCAGCCAGGGTGCCCATTTAAGTGCCTGGTATACCAGTCTACAGAGTAGGACTCCAGCCAAGGGGGCCCCCTCTATGTACTTGAACAGGTGAAGCTATGGAGAAAGACTAGCCAAAGAGCCTTTTGATAGCCATCTACTGGAGGCTCAAAAAAAGACTCTGCTAGGGCCATAACTCCTGCAGCTGCAGTAGTCCATATCCCTGCACAGCTGGTGCTGTCAGGGTCTTTATGACCCAAACAACTGTGAGACCTTCATGCTCAACCCTCACTGGGGCAGAGCTGCCACAGGCAAAAAAAGAAGTCTTATATCTATACACGTGGGGTCATTTCCATCGTGTCTGACTCTTTTTTGACTCTGTAGAATGTGGACTGGAAGTTTCCTCTGCCAGGGCGGTTCTCTAGGCAAGAATACTGGAGTGTATTGGCCAATACTGGTTGCCATACCCTTCTAGAGCACTGTATTTCCTGCTTCCCTAGCCACCAAATTCCCTGAGTACCTTGTGCTGCCAGAGGCCCTGTGCCTCACTGGGGTAGACCCGAGTCCTCCAGGGGAGTCTCAGGAGTAAACCCCAGTGGACCACCAACATGCAGAGATGGAAATAATACCACAGTTGAAACCCAGGGGCAGTGTGGTGAAGGAAGAAGACCCAAAACTTTTCCACTAGCTATACAAGCTGCAGATTAAATCCGCATGATCAACTAGGCAGACTCTGTGTCTATGGAATATATAAAAGGACATTGAGATCTCCCACAAAAGAAAACACAGTAGTTCTGATAGCTATGGACATTGGAGGCAAGGGCATACAGGAGTAGGATCAGATTCAAGTCTGAACTGCCTCTACAGCAGATGCTAGTGGCAGTGTTGGAGAACACCTTAGGGAAGTGAGGTGGACTGTGACTCCTAGTGAGGGAAAGGAGGTTGACAGCAGACTCAAGAAAAAAACATTTATTAATCTTATATTTTGACTTGTTTTTGTAGTTTCTTTTGGAATTATTTTCTTTTTTTCCCTCTGTTGTAGTTGTAGATTTTAATAGCATTTTGAAATCTAATTAAGCTATTATTAAAATCATACTTTTTATTGCTGTTATAAACTTCTGCTTCTACATTGACCTTTTGCAGTTCTGTGGACTTTTCATTTTTCTTCTTTTTCTTTTTTTCTTCTGTCTTTTTTAATTTTAATTTTTAACTGATTTTTATTTTTTCTACATTTATTCCTTTCCTTTACCTACTGTACTTTTCCCCTTGCAATTAATATTTAATATATATAAATCTTCCTTATCTAACTCTACTTAACTTTACATTTGTATTCTTTCTTTCCTTTCTTTTTCCTCATTGTGTTTGTTAGATTTGTTTTGATTGTTTTATTCAAGGTGGTTTTATTGCCACCTTGCTTTAGTTTTGTTTTCCAGTACTGTGCTTTAGTTAGTTTTGTTCTTAACTGGTGGATATCATTTTTGGTTTCCTTTGTTCACTGGGTCAATCTATAGTACTTTATTTTTTGGAATTTTTTGATTTTTCTTATGAGTGTATATGTATTGTATATTCCATTATTTTAATTATTATTTGCCTGACTTTGTAACTGTCACTTATTTAAGGTTCATTTTTGGTTACTCATTTTTGGGTATTTGTTTAATCTCACTTAATGCCATAACAAACAACCTGTGGAATCTCTGTTCCTGGCCAGAGATCAAGATCTGAGCATTTGGAGTAGAAACACTGACTCCAAGAACCCAGACTATCAGAGAACTCCTAACCCTAGGGAGTATCAAATAGTGAGAACTACCACGAAGGAAACTACTTGAATACAAGACCTAGCATCACACAACTACGAGTAGCACCCTATGCAGGATGCCTCCTCCAAGAAACAAACAAGAGAAAAATACAAATGCAACCATCAGCAGACAGGATTACCTATTCACTCAGCCCTGCCCATTAGAGGAAAAAAAAAAAAAGGGCAAAACAACTCAGCACAAATCTCACACTATAGGAAGCCTGCACAAACTGCTGAACCAACCTCAGGAGAATGGAAACCAAAAAGAGGAAAGAATTCAACCTTAAAGCCTTGGAAAAGGAGACTTCAAACACAATAAATAAAAATAATAATAATGATGATGAAAAAGCAAAGAAATACTGTACAATTGAAGGGACAAACTAGAAACACAGAAATCTAAATAAATGAAGAGGAAATATGCAATTACCTGAAAATATCTCAGAATAATGATAGTAAAGAGAATCAAAAACTTTTAAAATAGAATGGAGAAAACAAAAGAATCAATTTAAAAAGGCTTAGAAGAACTAAAGAATAAACATGCAAACAACACAATTACCGAAATTAAAAATACTCTAGAAGGAATCAATAGCATAATATCTGAGGCAGAAGAATGGATAAGTGAGCTGGAAGATAAGATGGTGAAAATAACTGCTAAAGAGCAGAATAAAATAAAAAGAATGAAAAGAATGGAGGATGGTCTCAGATACCTCTGGGGAAATATTAAACCCACCAACGTTTGAATTATAGGGGTCCCAGATGGAGAGGAGAAAAAGGGGTATGAGAAAAATTTTGAAGAGATTATGGTTAAAAATTTATCCAACATGGAAAAGGAAATAGCCAATCAAGTCCAAGAGGTACAAAGAGTTCTATACAGGGTAAACCCAAAGAGAAACACACCAAGACACATACTAATAAAACTAACAGATTAAACACAAAGAAATAATATTAAAACCATCAAGGGAAAAGCACCAAGTAATATACAAGGGAAACCCCATATGTTTAGCAGATAATCTTCCAGGGGAAGCTCTGCAGTCCAGAAGGAAATGGAAGGAAATATTTAATGTACTGAAAGGGAAATATCTACAACCAAGATTACTCTACCCTGCAAGGATCTCATTCAAAGTTGATGGATAAATCAAAAGCTATTCAGACAAGCAAAAGTTCAGAGGAATCTGTACCACCAAACCAGCTTTACAACAAACATTAAAGATACTTATTTAGTCAGGAAATAAAAGAAAATAAAAAAACAAACTGCAAACAAGAAAATGGCAATAGGAACATATATATATCAATAATTAATTAAAATTTAAATGTAAATGGATTAAATGCTCAAATCAAAAGACATAGACTGGCTGAATGGATAAAAAAAACAAGACCCATATACATGCTGTCTGCAAGAAACCCACTTCAGACCTAAGAAACATACAGACTGAAAGTGAGAGGATGGAGGAATATATTCCACACAAATGGGAAGCAAAAGAAAGCTGGAGTAGCAATCCTCATATCAGACAAAATTAAAATAAATAAAATTACAAGAGATAAGGAAGGATACTACATAATATTTGAGGGATCAATCGAAGGGGAAGACATAATTGTAAATATTTATGAACCCAACATAGGATCACTTCAATACATGAGACAAACACTAACAGACATAACAGGAGAAATTGACAGTAACACAATTATAGGAAATTGTGTTCACACCAATAGAAGCATCATCAAACTGAAAATTCATAAGGAAACGAAAGTCTTAAATGACCCATTAGATGAGACGGATCTCATTGATATCTTCAGGACATTTCATCCAAATGCAGAAGAATACACATTCTTCTCAAGTGAGCATGGAAAGTTCTCCAAGATAGACCACATCTTGGGTTACAAATCAAACCTCAATGAGTTTAAGAAAATTGAAATCATATCAAGCACCTTTTCTGACCACAATGCTATAAGACTAGATATCAATTACAAGAAAAAAAAAACTGTTAAAAAACATTCACAAACAGGTGGAGATTAAGCAATACATTTCTAAATACTCAACAGGTTACTGAATAAATTAAAAGGGAAATGAAACAAATCTTGGAAACAAATGACAATGAAAACATGAAAAATCAAAACATATGGAACGCAGCAAAAGAATGTCTAAGAGTGAAGTGTATAGCAATACAACACTACCTCAAGAAACAAGAAAAACATTGGATAAACAACTGATCTTTACACCTAAAACAACTGGACAAAGAAGAACAAAAAAATTCCTGAAATTGGCAGAAGGAAAGAAATCATAAAGATGAGAGCAGAAATAAATGAAAAAATAAATGAAAGAAACAATCATAAAGATTAATAAAATTAAAAGCTGGTTTTGTAAGAAGATAAACAAAATTGACAAGACATTAGCCAGACTCATCAAGGAAAAACAAAGAAAAATCAAATCAACAAAATTAGAAATGAAAAAGGAGAGGTTGCATCAGACAATGCAGAAATATAAATGATAATAAGAGACTGTTATGAGCAACTATATGGCAATAAAATGGATAACCTGGAAGAAATGGAAAAATTCTTAGAGAGTTCAGTCTTCCAAGACTGAACCAGGAATAAATACAAATTATGAATAACCCAATTAAAGGTACTGAAATCGTAATTGTGATCAAATATCTTCCCCCCCAAAAAAAAAGCCCAGGAGCAAATGACTTCAAAGGAGAATTTTATCAAACATTTAGAAAAGAGCTAGTGCCTATCCTTCTAAAACTCTTTCAAAAAATTGCAGAGGAAAGAACACTTCCAAACTTATTCTACTAGGTCACCATCACCCTGATACCAAAATGAGACAAATACAACACTAAAAAAGGAAACTAAATACCAATATCTCTGATGAATATAGATGCAAAAATCCTCAACAAAATTCTAGCAAACAAAATTCAACAACAGGTTAAAAATCTCAAACACATGATCAAGTTGGATTTATTCCAGGGATTCAAGGATTCTTCAATATATCCATACCAATCAATGTGATAAACCATATTAAAATATTAAAAGATAAAAACCATATGACAACCTATATAGATGCAGAAAAAACCTTTGAAAAAATTCAGCACCCATTTATGATTAAAACTCTTCAAAAATTGGCTTATAAGGAACCCACCTCAACATAGTAAAGGTCATATATGATAAGCCTACAGCAAACATTTTTCTCAATGGTGAAAAAATGCAAGCATTCTCCCTAAGATCAGGAACAATACATAGGTGCTCACTTTCACCACTATTATTCAACATAGTTTTGGAAGTCCTAGCTATGGGAATCAGAGAAGTAAAAGAAATTAAAGGAATCCAGAAAAGAAGTAAATCAGAAGAAAAGAAGTAAAGCTCTCACTGTTTGAAGATGCCATGATATAGAAAACCCTAAAGGTGCTACCAGAAAATTACCAGAGCTAATCAGAGAATTTAGCAAAGTCATAGAATACAAAATCAGTACACACAAATCACTTACATTTCTATATAGTAACAATGAAAAATTAGAAAGAGAAATTAAGAAATCAATCCCTTTCATCTTTGCAACAAAAAGAATAAAATATCTAAGAATGAACTTCCCTAATGAGAAAAAATAACTGTACATAGAAAATTATAATACACTAATGAAAGAAATAAAAGATGACATAAACAGATGGAGAGATATTCCATGTTCCTGGGTGGGAAGAATCAATATTGTGAAAATTGCTATACTACCAAATGCAATCTATACATTCAATGTGATCCCTAACAAGTTACCAATGGCATTTTTTCACAGAACTAGAACAAAAATTTCACAATTAATATAGAAGCACAAAAGATGGCAAATAGCCAAAGCAGTCTTGAGAAAGAAGAATGGAACTGGAAGAATCAACCTTCCTCCTTTCAGTTTATACTACAAAGCTACAATCATCAAGACAGTATGGTACTGGAACAAAAACAGAAGCATAAGCCAATGAACCAAGATAGGAAGTCCAGAAATAAACCTATGAACCTATGGGAACTTTATTTTTGACAAAGGAGGCAAGAATATATAATGAGGCAAAGACAGCCTCTTTAATAAGTGGTTCTGGGAAAACTGGACACCTACATGCAAAATAATGAAATTTGAAAACTTAACACCATACACAAAGATCAACTCAAAATGGATTAAAGACCTAAATGTTAGACCATAAGCTATACAACTCTTAGGGTAAAACATCAGCAGGACACTCGATAACATAAATCAAAGCAAGACCCTCTATGCCCCACCTCCTAGAATAATGGAAAAAAAATTAAAAAAATTGTACCCAATGAAACTTAAAAGCTTTATCGTAGCAAAGGAAACTATAAGAAAGGTGAAAAGACAACCCTCAGAATGGGAGAAAATAATAGCAAATGAAACAACTGACAATCGATTAATTTCCAAATGGACCAAGATAGAAAGTATACAATGTATACAAGCACTCGTACAACTCAATACCAGAAAAACAAACAATCCAATCAAAAGGTGGGAAAAAGACATAAACAGACATTTCTTTAAAGAAGACATATAGATTGCTAACAAACACATGAAAATATGCTCAATGTCCCTCATTATTAGATAAATGGAAATCTACACTACAGTGAGCTATCACCTCATACAGATCAGGCTCTCCATCATCAAAAAGTGTACAAATAATAAATTCTGGAGAGGGTGTGGTAAAGGGGAATCCTCTTGCACTATTGATGGGAATATAAATTGATACAGCCACTATGGAAGACAGTATGGAGTTTCTTTAAAAAACTAGGAAAAAAAAACAACATGTGAGCCAACAGTTTCACTTCTGGGTATATACCCTGAGGAAACCAAAACTGAAAAAGACACATGTACCCCAGTGTTCACTGAAGCACAATATACAATAGCTAGGATATGGAAACAAACTAGATGTCCATCAACAGATGAGTAGATAAAGTTGTGGTACATATACACAAAGTAATATTACTCAGCCATAAAAGGAACACATTTTAGTCAATTCTAATGATGTGGATGAACTTGGAGCCCATTCTACAAAGTAAAGTGAGTCAGAAACAGAAAGATAAATATCATACACTAACATATACACAGAATCTAGAAAGATAGTACTGAGGAATTTATTTGCAGGGCAGCAATCGAGAAACAGACAAAAAGAACAGACTTGCTGAGCGCTGAAGAATTGATGCTTGTGAACTGTGGTGTTGGAGAAGACTCTTGAGAATCCCTTGGACTGCAAGGAGATCCAACCAGTCCATTCTGAGGGAGATCAGCCCTGGGATTTCTTTGGAAGGAATGATGCTGAAGCTGATGCTCCAGTTCTTTGGCCATCTCATGAGAAGAGTTGACTCATTGGAAAAGACTCTGATGTTGGGAGGGATTGGGGGCAGGAGGAGAAGGGGATTATCGAGGATGAGGTGGCTAGACGGCATCACAGACTCGATGGACGTGAGTCTGAGTGAACTCGGGAGTGGGTGATGGACAAGGAGGCCTGGTGTGCTGCAATTCATGGGGTCGCAAAGAATCAGACATGACTGAGCGACTGAACTGAACTGATGGACATGGGGAGAGGGAAGGAGAGTATGAGATGTATGGAGAGAGAAACGTGGAAACTTATATTACCATGTGTAAAATACGTAGCCAATGGGAATTAGCTATATGTCTCAGGGAACTCAAAAAGGGGCTCTGTATTGGCCTAGATGGGTGGGAAAGGGAAGGCAAATAGGAGGGAGGTTCAACTAACCCTAATCCTAACCATAACCTATGGCTTATTCATGTTGAGGCTTGACAGAAAACAACAAAATTCTGTAAAGCAATTATCCTTCAATTAAAAAATAATACATTTTTTTAAAGGCTCTTCATTTTCTGTCGTTCAGTTCAGTCGCTCAGTCGTGTCCCACTCTTTGCCACCCCATGAATCGCAGCACTCCAGGCCTCCCTGTCCATCACCAACTCCAAGAGTTCACTCAGACTCAAGCTCATCGAGTCAGTGATGCCATCCAGCCATCTCATCCTCGGTCGTCCCCGTCTCCTCCTGCCCCCAATCCCTCCCAGCATCAGAGTCTTTTCCAATGAGTCAACTCTTCGCATGAGATGGCCAAAGAACTGGAGCATCAGCTTCAGCATCATTCCTTCCAAAGAAATCCCAGGGCTGATCTCCTTCAGAATGGACTGGTTGGATCTCCGTGCAGTCCACGGGACTCTCAAGAGTCTTCTCCAACACCACAGTTCAAAAGCATTGATTCTTCGGTGCTCAGACTTCTTCACAGTCCAACTCTCACATCCATACATGACTACTGGAAAAATCATAGCCTTGACTAGACGGACCTTAACCAGCAAAGTAATATCTCTGCTTTTGAATATGCTATCTAGGTTGGTCATAACTTTTCTTCCAAGGAGTAAGTGTCTTTTGATTTCATGGCTGCAGTCACCATCTGCAGTGATTTTGGAGCCCAGAAAAATAAAGTCTGACACTGTTTCCACTGTTTTCCCGTCTATTTCTCATGAAGTGATGGG
>SJYA01005174.1:0-49379 GCA_006410615.1 Neotragus moschatus
TATCTCTTCCTCTTTTGTTTGGTTTGGTGGGGATTTCTCCTGTTCCTTTACCTGCTGGGTATTCCTCTGCCTCTTCATCTTAATTTATATTGCTGTGTTTGGGGTGGCCTTTCTGTATTCTGGTAGTTTGTGGAGTTCTCTTTATTGTGGCATTTCCTCGCTGTGGGTGGGGTTGTAGGTGTGGCTTATCAAGGTTTCCTGGTTAGGAAAGCTTGTGTTGGTGTTCTGGTGGGTGAAGCTGGATTTCTTCTCTCTGGAGTGCAATGGAGTATCCAGTAATGAGTTATGAGACATCAATGGGTTTGGAGTAACTTTGGGCAGCCTGTATATTGAAGCGCAGGGCTGTGTTCCTGTGTTGCTAGAGAATTTGCATGGTATATCTTGCTCTGGAACTTGTTGGCCCTTGGGTGGTGCCTGGTTTCAGTGTAGGTATGGAGGCATTTGCTGAGCTCCTGTTGATTAATGTTCCCTGGAGTCAGGAGTTCTCTGGTGTTCTTAGGATTTGGACTTAAGCCTCCTGCTTCTGGTTTTCAGTCTTATTTTTACAGTAGTCTCAAGACTTCTCCATCTATACAGCACTGCTGATAAAACATCTCCTTTCAAAGACACTGGGCTGCTTTTCTGGGTGCCTGATGTCCTCTGCCGGCATTCAGAAGTTGTTTTGTGGAATTTACTCAGCATTTAAACGTTCTTTTGATGAATTTGTGGGGGAGAAAGTGGTCTCCCTGTCCTATTCCTCCACCATCTTAGGACTGTGCTCCCACTCTAACCAATTTTGAAGCAAGTCTGCTCTGAACCCCTGAAGCACTGAAATCACTTATGGCTTTGCCTCAGAAATGCTTTAATTCTAATGGAAACTATGATGAATTTTCCATATAAGTGGGAGAGAAAAACTGTGGGCTTTATCATTTTCTCTGAATCACAATTTATGCTTTTTTATCCTTTTAGTTTCTCAATAATTTGAACAAGTGAATTTTTGAATTTTTAATGTTTTTACTTGATATTGAACAGTCCTTCCCTACATAGGGTTGACTTTGCATTTATTTATGAAAGCCAAAGAGTCAAGAAATGCATGCAATTCAAAGTTAAGAAAAATTACTGCGTTATAGTGATGCATCTACATTGTGATGGGCTGGGGAGTAAAACTAATAAGCAAAGAAAAACAAATAGAAAAGCAGCTTAAGTCATTTTATACACTATATATTGCTTTTGGCTCTATATTTGCCTATTTACCCAGTTGGTTCCTAAAATTTGTTCTTGTTGTTCAGTTGCTCAATCATGTTCAACTCTTTGTGACCCCAGGGACTACAGCATGCCAGGCTTCCCTGTCTTTCATTATCTCCTGGAGTTTACTCAGACTCATGTCCATTGAGTCAGTGATGCCATCTAATCTTCTTATCCTCTTGTCGCCCCCTTCTCCTCCTGCCTTCAATCTTTCCCAGCATCAGCATCTTTACCAATGAATTAGCTCTTCGCATCAGGTGGCCAAAGTATTGGAGCTTCAGCATTAGTCCTTCCAATGAATATATTCAGGGTTCATTTCCTTAAGGGTTGACTGGTTTGATCTCCTTGCTGTCCAAAAGACTTTCAAGAGTCTTCTCTAACACCACAGTTTCAAAGTATCAATTCTTTGGCACCTAGCCTTCTTTATGGTCCAACTCTCACATCCATACATGACTACTGGAGAAACCCTAGCTTTGACCATATGGATCTTTTTCAGCAAGTGATGTCTTTGCTTTTTAAAATGCTGTCTAAGTTTGTCATAGCTTTTCTTCCAAGGAACAAGTGTCTTTTAATTTTCTGGCTGCAATCACCATCCACAGTGATTTTGGAGCCTGAGAAAATAAAATCTGTCATTGTTTCCATTTTTTCCCCTACTATTTGCTATGAAATGATAGGATCAGATGACATGATCTCAGTTTTATGAATGTTGAGTTTTAAGCCAGCTTTTTCACTCATCCTCTTTCACCTTCATCAAGAGGCTGTTTAGTTCCTCTTTGCTTTCTGTCACTAGGGTGGTGTCACCTGCTTATCTGAGGTTATTGATATTTTACCTGACAGTCTTGATTCTAGCTTGTGCTTCATTCAGCACAGCATTTTACATGATGTACTCTGCACAGAAGTTAAATAAGCAGTGTCCCTACAGCCTTGACTTACTCCTTTCCAATCTGGAACCAGTTTGTTGTTCCATGTCTGATTCTAACTGTTGCTTCTTGACCTGCGTACAGGTTTCTCAGGAGGCAGGTAAGGTGGTCTAGTATTCCCATGTCTTTAAGAATTTTGCACAGTTTGTTGTGATCCACACAGCCAAAGGCTTTAGCATAGTCAGTGAATCAGAAGTAGATTTTTTTCTGGAGTTCTCTTGCCTTTTCTGTGATCCAGTGGATGTTGGCAATTTGATCTCTGAGTCCTCTGCTGTTTCTAAATCCAGCTTGTACATCTGAATTTCTTTGGTTCACATACTACTGAAGCCTACCTTGAAGGATTTTGAGAATGACCTTACTGGCATGTGTGATGAACACAATTGTGCGATAGTTTGAACATTCTTTGGCATTGCCCTTCTTTGAGATTGGGATGAAAACTGATCTTTACCAGTCCTGTGGCCACTGCTGAGTTTTCCAAATTTGCTGGCATATTGAATGCAGCACTTTAACAGCATCATCCTTTAGGATTTGAAATAGCTCAGCTGGAATCCTATCACTTCCTCTAGCTTTTTTTTTGTAGTAATGCTTCCTAAGGCCCACTTGACTTCACACTTCACACTAAAATCAGAAGGATATATATATACAATTTGAGGACCCAGGTTGACCTTTCCTTATGTTCTTTTTTCTTTTATCTCTGGTCTGTTTAATGAATATGTAACCATGCTTAGAAACTCTAGAAAGGAATGCCATGTTGGACACAACTGAGTGACTGAACTGAACTGAACTGAACTGAACTTCCAATGAACACCCAGGACTGATCTCCTTTAGAATGGACTGGTCTGATCTCCTTGCAGTCCAAGGGACTCTCAAGAGTCTTCTCCAATACCACAGTTCAAAAGCATCAATTCAGAGGAGGAAGAGAAGATGGCGGAGGAATAGGACAGGGAGACCACTTTCTCCCCGACAAATTCATCCAAAGAACATTTCAACGTGGAGCAAAATCTACAAAACAACTTCTGAATGCTGGCAAAGGTCATCAGGCATCCAGAAAAGCAGAACATTGTCTTCAAAAGCAGGTAGGAAAAATACAAAAGATGAAAAAACAGACAAAGGAGGTAGGGAGGGAGCTCCGTCCTGGGAAGGAAGAGAGTCTTAAAAAGAGAGAAGTTTCCAAACACCAGGAAACACTCTCACTGCCGAATCTGTGGTGAGCCTTGGAAGCACAGAGGGCAACATAACAGGTAAGAAAAATAAATGAATAATTAAAACCTACAGATTACGAGCCCAACGGTAACTCCCCCAGAGGAAAAGCAGAGCAGATGCCTGCATCCGCCACTAGCAAGTGGGGGCTGGGCAGGGAGGCATGGGAGACGCGGGCTGCAGCGTTTCTTAAGAATCAGGCCTGAACGCCCTGCGCATAACCAGAGCAAACTAACTTGGGCTAGCACACCAGACTGCGGGACAGTTACCACACGAAAAGCTCTAACATAAGACACCGCCAGGACCGTGCACAGAACAAAGGACGCAACAGAAATAGGCGGCTGCAGACCATCCCCTGCCGGTGACAGGCAGCCAGAGCCATAAGGGCTGTAGCAATCGGGAGAGACTTTACTTACCAAACTGCAAGCAGGCTTCTCTGCTAACTAAGACTTTTGGGGGTGCTGGACAGACACATGCCTAAAAAAAGGGGTGCCAGCGGTACACCCAGAAAGCTGAGCAGCAGGAAAAGGCAACAAGGAGTGCAACTGTGCTCACCAAACACCTGAACCTTTTGGTCCTGGGAAGGGCACAGAGCGCAGGTCCAACCGAACCTGGGACTACCTGGGCACGAGCCTGAGTGGTCTGAGGGCCGGCCTCAAACGGTGCCCGGCAGAGAAAAGTAGCGCCTGAGCAGCTTAGAACAGGGAGATGCATGCAGCCTAGGACCAGCCTCGGACGGTGCCCTGGGGAGAAACGTAGAGCCTGAGCAGTGTGCGCCGTGTGTAGGGGCATGCCCAGCGTGGCTAAGACACTGCGAATACACGCTAGTGCTATTTGGTAGCAGCATCCCTCCATCCCCACAGCATGACTGACCTAGTGAGCCTTAAAAAAAAAAAAAAAAAGGGAAAGAGAAAAAGTGACTTCCACCGCCCCCCTTGTGTCAGGGCGGAAATCAGACACTGAAGAGACCAACAAACAGAAGAAGCTAAACAGAGGGAGCCGACTTGGAAGTGACCCCACACTGCCCACAATAACAGAGAAAGTGCCAGAATTATCTACTGGTCATACGACCATTCTCTCTATTTTTTTAAATTATTATTAATATTATTTTTGGTAGATGTTTTCATTTCATTGTTTTTTTCTCCTTTTCTTTTTATTCTCNGCCGACTTGGAAGTGACCCCACACTGCCCACAATAACAGAGAAAGTGCCAGAATTATCTACTAGTCATACGACCATTCTCTCTATTTTTTTAAATTATTATTAATATTATTTTTGGTAGATGTTTTCATTTCATTGTTTTTTTCTCCTTTTCTTTTTATTCTCCCTTTTTTTTTTTAATTTTTAGAGCAAATCCTGTGTGTGTGTGTGTGTGTGTGTGTATATATATATATATATTTTTTTTTTTTTTTTGCCTTTTTGGGTGTTTTAAGTGGCTGTTGGTGTTGATTCTTAATAATTCCCGTGACTTCTTTTTTCTTTTCTTCTTGCTCATCTTTTCTTAANTGGTTGCTCAGTCCACCATTAAATTACACAGCTTTCAGCTCATCCCAGAGAACCTGCCACACAAAACGAATAGTCCAAGGCCTACCCTTACTGTGCTAGGGTTTCACCAAAGTGCAACTTCAGTAAAGAATCAAATCAGGACTGCTGTCACTGGATATTTAGCGTTAGGATTTTGATCAGGTAATTCTTTGTTTCACTTTCTGGATCCACAGAAAGGAGTGCATGCAGAGATTATCCATCCCAAAAGTCAGAATGATTAGATCATATCTTTATAGGAACTTTCAGCTCATTTGGAGTCAATAATGTCATTGAAAACATAAGAACAATTTTTTTTCCAAATGAGGGTATACTTTAAAAGTAGCATCATTCCGGAACATTAAGTCAGCTTAAGGCTTCTTTCTCCCTTCTTTCTCTTTGTAGCAAGGTGTGCTCAAAATAAGTAGATGGCATTATGTGGGCTGAGGATGAATGAGTAAGGATACATGGCAGGAACATATCACAAGATTATGTGTAATTGATGCGTTTAGCTCTAAAAGCTTTTCCTTCTGCAGTGTTTAAAGCATTGCTGAAACTACACCAAGAGAGAAAAAAAATTTTTTGGAATGATTTAAAATGACAATTTGATGAAAAATGGCTCTCATTATGACTGTTTTTTAGATCATGATGATTCTGATAATTGATAATGTTAAAATCTGTACAGTGTATCATGTTCTTGTTATAAATAATATGATCAGTAAGACCATTGCCTTGTTACAATTCTACATTTGGCAGTCTCTTGTCCTTTATTTATTTCGCATTTACTGAAGTCTTATTCTGTGTTAGGCACTGTCTAAAAACTAGTTACTAAAATATATAATATGTTTACCTTCAAAGGGTTTATAATCTTGTGGTATAAATAAATGTATAAATTAGTAATTGCAAATACTATGGTTATACAAAATCTCTCATGTTATACAATTATCATAATAAAATCAGCATAGTTTATATACTTTATATTTCCAAATGGCTTTTATTTAAATCATCTCATTAAAAGCCTGCTGCTGCTGCTGCTGCTAAGTCACTTCAGTCGTGTCCGACTCTGTGAGACCCCATAGACGGCAGCCTACCAGGCTCCCCTGTCCCTGGGATTCTCCAGGCAAGAACACTGGAGTGGGTTGCCATTTCCTTCTCCAATGCATGAAAGTGAAAAGTGAAAGTGAAGTTGCTCAGTCGTGTCCGACTAGTAGCTACCCCATGGACTGTGGCCCACCAGCCTCCTCCATCCATGGGATTTTCCAGGCAAGAGTACTGGAGTGGGTGCCATTGCCTTCTCCACATTAAAAGCCTAGATAATGCAAATTCTCTTCTGAAATATTTACTTTCACCATTTAAAAATCTACTTAGGTTACTTACAGCTTTTATTTCAAGTATATGTTTTTTAAGCTTAATGTATATACTATTCACATAGGTCAAATAAATGCTACCTAGAAATGAGTGTGGTCAACTAAATGCTCTTCCTCAGGCTTAAAAGAGTTACTGAGCTTGAGCTTATTTTTGGCATTCTGAAAGTAATGGATAAAGAGAAACATGTTGGGAGAATGTCATTGTGACATGTATAATATCATATGTGAAACGAATCACCAGTCTATGTTCGATACAGGATACAGGATGCTTGGGGCTGGTGCACGGGGATGATCCAGAGAGATGGTATGGGGTGGGAGGGGGGAGGGCGGTTCAGGATTGGGAACTCATGTACACCCGTGGCTGATTCATGTCAATGTATGGCAAAACCAATACAGTATTGTAAAGAAAAATAAAGTAAAATAAAAAATTTAAAAAAAGAGAGAAACATGTTGACTCGCATAAATTCCTATCAAGAAGAAGAAAACAGACTCATTCTTTGAGTAGTTTTAAAAGTAGCTTCTTGCACGGGACCACATAGAGGAAACAGGAAGTTGGAGACTCACCTCACAGTTTTATGTCTAAACGTGGAAACAGTCTTGTTATGGCAGTTCCTTGAAATTGCTCTCTATAAAACCTTGAAGTGAAATGACAGATGGGAAGTATCCTGCGGAAGATGATTTTATCGGTGGCTAGCCAAATGTGGTTGAGAAACTCAGGGTCCTGTGGAGCCAATGGAAGGTATACCAGTTAACCTATTTTAAGACATATGAAGAAAGCACTGTCCTTCTCTTAACTTTATTAAAGATCTTTTCTGTCCACTTGGCTTAATGGTGAAACTTACAGAGAAAGTGACACGGGGATGTTTTCTGATGTAGCCACACTATCACAGTTCTTGCAGTCCTGGGTCAGCATAGGTGTATTTGCTTTTGAAGTTAAGAAGATGGTGAAGTCAGCATTCATTCTATTAGAGGACCACTTTGTAGTTCATGTGGAGCTGTTTGAGTGCATATGGAGCTGTGTCCCCCTATCTTATAAATAAAAACTGAGTTAGAAACATCTCCAAGTTTAGTCTGGGGTTGATAATTGAACTCATCTTTTCTAATCCCAGTATGGTCTGGTCATTAATAGAATATTTGAAATTTGACAAGTGCAGAGGACTTTTACGTTTAAAAAAATGGGAGCTTTCCTGGTGGCTCAGATGGTAAAGAATCCACCTGCAAAGACCCAGGTTTGATATTTGGGTCCGGAAGATTCCCTGGAAATGGGAATGATAACCCGCTCCAATATTCTTGTCTGGAGAATTCCACAGGAGGGGAGTCTGGCAGGCCTATAGTCCACGGGGTTGCAAGGATTTAAACGCTGCTGAGTGACTAATAGAGCTGAACCACTGGAGGTGTCTAATGCATCAAACTCCTTTAGGCTACACGTAGCTATAACACTAACACAGAGGGCATAATAAGATTATTTGGGCTTCCCAGGTGGTGCTAGTTGTAAAGAACCTGTCTGGCAATTCAGGAGATGTAAGAGACATGGGTTCAATCCCTGGGTCAGGAAGATCTCCTGGAGGAGGGTATCTCTAGTGTTCTTGCCTGAAGAATCCCATGGACAGAGGAGCCTGGTGGGCTACAGTCCACAAGGTCTCAAAGAGTTGGACACGACTTAGCACACACTTGAAATACCAGCAAGCAATTCTGGAGTCATCAGCTTTCCACATATGGCCATACTTCTTTGACTTGTATTATATATATAATATTAAGCTATTAATTATATATAAATATATATAATTTAATGCTGACAGGCCATTTTACTAGTCAGACATTAAGTTCTGGGAAATCACTTATTCAGTCAGAAATAAAGAAGATGTCTGTAGTAGGATATTGTTCAGTCACTAAGTTGTGTCCTACACTTTGCGACCCAATGGACTATTGCACTTCTGTGTCCTCCATTATCCCTGGAGTTTGCTCAGATTCATATCCTTTGAATTGGTCGTGCTATCTAGCCATCTCATACTTTGCCACCCTCTCCTCCTGTTACCTTCAGTCTTATTCAGCATCAGGGTCTTTTCCAGTGAGTTAGCTCTTCACATCAGGTGGCCAGAGTATTGGAGCTTCAGCTTCAGCATCAGTCCTTTCAATGTATCTCCTTATTCTCCAAGGAACTCTCAAGAGTTTTTTCCAGCACAGAATTCAGAAGCATCAATTCTTCAGTGCTCAGCCTTCTTTATGGTCAAACTCTCACATTAGAACATGACTATTGGAAAAGCCATAGCTTTGACTATACAGATTTTTTTCAGCAAAATAATGTCTCTGCTGTTTAATACACTGTCTAGGTTTGTCATAACTTTCCTTCTAAGGAGCAAACATCTTTTAATTTCATGCCTGCAGTTACCATCTGCAGTGATTTTGGATCCCAGTAAAATGAAATCTGTTACTCTTTCCACTTTTTCCCCTTCTGTCTGCCATGATGTGATGGAACCGGATGGTATGATCTTAGTTTTTTGAATATTGAGTTTCAAGACTTTTTTTTTTATTCTCTTCTTTCAGTCTTATCAAGAGGCTCTTTATTTCCTCTTCAATTTTTGCCATTGAAGTGGTATCATCTGCATATCTGAGGTTGCTGATATTTCTCCCAGAAATCTTGATTCCGCCTGTGATTCATCCAAGTCCAACATTTCGCATGATATACTCTGCATAGAAGTTAAATAAGCAGGGTGATAATATACAGCCTTGTTGTACTCCTTTCCCAATTTGAAACCAGTCAGTTGTTCCATTTACATTTCTAACTGTTGCTTCTTGACCTGCATACAGGGTTCTCAGGAGGCAGGAAAAGTGGTCGATATAACCATCTCTTTAAGAATTTTCCACAATTTGTTGTGATCCACACAAAGACTAGCACAGTCAAGGAAGCAAAAGTAGATGTTTTTCTGGAATTCCCTCCCTTTTCCTATCATCCAGAGAATGTTGGCAATTTGATCTCTGGTTCCTCTGCCTTTTTTAAACCTGAAAGTTCTTGGTTCATATACTCCTGAAGCCTAGCTTGAAGGATTTTGAGTATTACCTTACTAGGATGTGAAATGAGAAAAATTGTAGTAAGATATTTAATCTTTATTAGGATAAAGTCTGTAATATTCAACTACTCAGTGCTGAATTATTGCATTCTATCTACACCTTAGCCAAATGGAAATTTGACTAAGAAAGAACTCCTCATTCCAACAGAGTTTGAAGAAGATACAGTTTCTGTATGCATTTTATCTATTTCACTCTATAAAGAATGTTGTTATTTGTAATTTAAGGGGCACTTTGTCTGTTCTTTGTATCTACACACTTTGAAAAAATAGGAGTGGAAAAAAATGAAATCTGTATTGTAATGATCGCTATGTGTTATGAATGTTTTTGAGAGCTGTTTTAGATTCATAGGGAAATTGAGGGGAAAGTAGAGATGTTCTGTGTGTTCTCTGCCCTATACATGCCCTCACTATCAACATCCCTCACCAGACTGGTACATTTGTTCCATTGGTGAGCCAAAATTTATACATCATAACCACTCAAAATCAATAGTTTGTGTTATGGGTCACCCTCTGTATTTGGTGGGTTTGGACACATGTACGTGAAGGTGTCCGTCATTATATCACACAGAGGATTTTCAATTTCCTGAAAGTCATTTGCGTCCTCCTATTCATTGCTCCCCACTGCCCAACCCCTGGCAATCACTGATCATTTTCCTGTCTCTGTAATTTTGCTTTTTCCAGAATGTCATATGGTTGGACTCTTATAGCACATAGCCTTTTCAGAGTGCTTTTTTTTTTTTTTCACTTAGTTATATACATTTAGAGTTCCTCCATCTCTTTTCATGGGCTGGTAGCTTATTTCTTTTTAACACTGAATAATATGCAATTGTCTGGATGTACCACAGTTTGTTTATCCACTCACCTACTGAAGGACATCTTGGTTTCTTTCAAGTTTTGGCAATTGTAGATAAAACTGCTATAAACATCCATGTGCAGGTTTTTGTGTGGACAATCTGTGTGTTTTTACTAGAAAAAAATCTGAGTTTTTTTTTTCTTTTTTTCAAAACCCAGGCATACTGATTTTGATCATAGTTTTCCTGTTCCTATACTCCCCCAATCATTACCCAGAGGATTCCATATAAATACACACTGTATAGAAGCTATTTAGGGATAACAATTCCTTCAAGTCTGAGCCATTCAGAGATAAGGTAGTTTCTAGCAAGCTTCAGACATCCCTCCACACTAACCTAATCCTGTTTAGGAGATACATTAAAGATTGATTCAATGTTTTTACCATAATGCCTTTAAAGTAAGGGTCTTCAACCTCCCAGATGTAATGCCTGATGGTCTGAGGTGAAGTTAATGTAATTATAATAAAAACAAAGCACATAATAAATGTAATTGCTCTTGAATCATCTCCCCATCCTGGTCCCTGGAAAAATTATTATCCGCGAAATCAGTCCCTGGTGCCAAGAAGGTTGGGGACAACTACACATTTAAAACATAGTAGTAGTGCAGGATGGATGAATTTGCATGTCAAGGGATATTTTAAATTGACCCATCAGTTTGCATAACTTTGGAGTCACCCAAATCTTAGGGTCAGAAATTCCACCGTTATATAAATGGATCTAGAGAAGCCAGGTAGCACATATATTTTTGTCAACCTATTAAAATTACACAGAGCAGTCCACTTGTGCCCGAGAGTAAAGTAGAAACTCTGAGGTCACAGAGCCTCTTAGGAAAAAAGGAAGACCTCAAACACAGGTCTTTGATATTCAGCTTACTGTGGTATCCAGTAGGGCACAAATTTTGTAATACTGAACTGTATACCTGTGGAGAAAATAAAATGCAATGACGGATGATACTTAGAAATATAAAAGTATTTCACCTTGGGTTTATCCTGTTTGGAACTCTCTGTGTTTCTTGGACTTGGGTGATTATTTCCTTCCCCATTTTTGGGGAAATTTTCAACTATTATCTCCTCAAGTATTTTCTCATGGTCTTTCTTTTGGTCTTCTTCTGGGACTCCTATAATTCGAATGTCGGAGCGTTTCATATTGTCCTGGAGGTCTCTGAGATTGTCTTCATTTCTTTTAATTCGTTTTTCTTTTTTCCTCTCTGATTCATTTATTTCTACCATTCTATCTNCTGCTTTTAATATTTGTTCTTTGTGTTTGGTCTTTGTTAATTTGATTAATATGTGTCTTGGGGTGTTTAACCTTGGGTGTATCCTATTTGGAACTCTCTGGGTTTCTTGGATTTGGGTGATGATTTCCTACCCCATTTTAGGGAAGTTTTCAACTATTAAATCCTCAAGTATTTTCTCATGGTCTTTCTTTTGGTCTTCTTCTTCTGGGATTTCTATAATTCGAATGTTGGAGCGTTTCATATTGTCCTGGAGGTCTCTGAGATTGTCCTCATTTCTTTTAATTTGTTTTTCTTTTTTCCTTTCTGATTCATTTATTTCTACCATTCTATCTTCTATTTCACTAATCCTGTCTTCTGCCTCTGATATTCTACTATTTGTTGCCTCCAGAGTGTTTCTGATCTCATTTATTGCATTATTCATTATATATTGACTCTTTTTTTTATTTCTTCTAGGTCCTTATTAAACCTTTCTTGCATCTTCTCAATCCTTGACTCCAGGCTGTTTATGTGTGCTTCCATTTTGATTTCAAGATTTTGGATCAGTTTCACTATCATTATTTGGAATTCCATCTCAGGTAGATTCCCTATCTCTTCCTCTTTTGCTTGGTTTGATGGGCATTTCTCCTCTTCCTTTACTTGCTGGGTATTCCTCTGTNCCTTTCTTGCATCTTCTCAATCCTTGACTCCAGGCTGTTTATGTGTGCTTCCATTTTGATTTCAAGATTTTGGATCAGTTTCACTATCATTATTTGGAATTCCATCTCAGGTAGATTCCCTATCTCTTCCTCTTTTGCTTGGTTTGATGGGCATTTCTCCTCTTCCTTTACTTGCTGGGTATTCCTCTGTCTCTTCATCTTGGTTATATTGCTGTGTTTGGGGTGGCCTTTTTGTATTCTGTGAATTTGTGGAGTTCNTCCTGTTCCTTTACCTGCTGGGTATTCCTCTGTCTCTTCATCTTGGTTATATTGCTGTGATTGGGATGGGTTTTCTGTATTCTGGGAATTTGTGGAGTTCTCTTAATTATGAAGTTTCATCGCTGTGGGTGGGGTTGTATCAGTGGCTTGTCAAGGTTTCTTGGTAAGGGAAGCTTGTGTAGGAGTTGTTTGGTACGGCTGGATTTCTTCTCTCTGAAGTGTAATGAAGCATCCAGTGATGAGTTAGAAGATGTCTATGGTTTTGGAGAAACTTGAGCTGCCTGTATATTGAAGCTCAGGGGTGTGTTCCTGTGTTGCTGGAGAATTTGCGTGGTATGCCTTGCTCTGGACCTTGTTGGCCCTTGGGTGGTGCTTGGTTTCATTGTAGGTATGGAGGCATTTGATGAGTCTCTATCGATTAATGTTCCCTGGGTTCAGGAGTTCTCTGATGTTCTCAGGGTTTGGGCTTAAGTCTCCTGCTTCTGGTTTTCAGTTTTATTTTTACAGTAGTCTCAAGGCTTCTCCCTCTATATAGCACCAATGATAAAACATCTAGGTTAAAGATGAAAAGTTTCTCCACATTAAGGGACACCCAGAGAGGTTCTCTGAGTTACGTGGAGAAAGGGAAAGGGAAGGGGTAGTTAGAGGTGACTTTAATGAGATGAGGTGGGACCAAAAGAGGAGAGAGCAAGCTAGCCAGTAATCACTTCCTTATGTGTGCTCCTCAGTCTGGACCACTCAGAGATGATCATGGAGTTATACAGGGAAGAGGAGAGGGAGGAAATAGACAGAGGTGGCCAGGAGGATAAAAGAGGGAAATGAAAAGGGGGAGAGGCAGATCCAGCCAGTAAGCATTTCTCTAGGTGTTCTACATCATCTGGGACACACACGGATTTTCAAAGTTGGGTGGAGAAGGGGTGGGGGGAGGAGCGAGAGACAACCTGCTGGAGAAAAAGGAGATTCCAGAAGAAGAGAGAGTGGTCATGCCAGTAATCTTGCTCTCAGGTTAAATTGGGTACTGAAGATTGGGTTTTTAAATGTAAGAAATTGCCATCAAATAGCAAAATACAAAGATTAAAAATCTAGAGTAGAGGTTAGGTTTTCAAAAATACAATATTTAAGAAAAGATGAGCAAGAAGAAAAGAAAAAAAAAGTCACGGGAATTATTAAGAATCAACACCAACAGCCACTTAAAAAACCCAAAAAGGCAAAAAAAAAAATAAAAAAAAAATATATATATACGTATATATATATATATGGGATTTGCTTTAAAAATTACCAAAAAAAGGAGAATAAAAAGAATAGGAGAAAAAAATAATGAAATAAAAACATCTACCAAAACTATTAATAACTTTTTTAAAAAAGAGAGAATGTTCGTAAAAATAGTAGATAATTCAGGCACTTTCTCTGGTATTGTGGGCAGTGTGGGGTCACTTCCAAGGCGGTTCCCTCTGTTTAGCTTCTTCTGTTTGCTGGTCTCTTCAGTGTCTGATTTCCACCCTGACACAAGGAGGGCAGTGGGAATCACTTTTTTCTTTCTTTCTTTTTTTTTTTTTTTTAAGGCTCACTAGGTCAGTCATGCTGTGGGGAGGGAGGAATGCTGCTACCAAATAGTACTGGCGTGTATTTGCAGTGTCTCAGCCACACTGGGCATGCCCCTACAGATGGCGCACACCACTCAGGCTCTAAGTTTCTCCGCCGGGTACTGTCTGAGGCCGGCCCTAGGCTGCATGCATCTCCCTGTTCTAAGCCGCTCAGGCTCTACTTTTCTCNGTATAGGGTCACTTCCAAGGCCGTTACCTCTGTTTATCTTCTTCTTTTTGTTGGTCTCTTCAGTGTCTGATTTCCGCCCTGACACAAGGAGGGGGGTGGGAGTCACTTTTTTCTCTTTTTAAGGCTCACTAGATCAGTCACAATGTGGGGAAGGAGGGGTGCTGCTACCAGATAGCACTGACATGTATTTGCAGTGTCTCAGCCACGCTGGGCATGCCCCTACACACGGCACACACCACTCAGGCTCAAAGTTTCTCCGCCAAGTACCGTCTGAGACCGGCCCTAGGCTGCATGCATCTCCCCGTTCTAAGCGGCTCAGGCTCTACTTTTCTCCTCTGGGCACAGTTTGAGGATGGCCTTCAGACTGCTCAGGCTTGCAACCCGGTAATCCCAGGTTCCCCTTGGCCTGCACTCTGCGCCCTTCCTGGGACCAAGTAGTTCAGGTCTTTGGTGGGCGCAGTCACACTCCTTGTTGCCTTCTCCTGCTGCTCGGCTTTCTGGGTGTACCACTGGCATCCCTTTCTTAGGCAGAAAGTGTTTGTCCGGCACCACAAAGTCTTAGTTAGCAGAGAAGCCAGCCTGGAGTTTGGCAAGCAAAGTCTCTCCGGTTCTGTGATTGCCACTTTCTTGCCCTTACAGCTCTGGCTGCCTGCCACCAGTGGGGGGATGGTCTGCAGCGGCTATTTCTGTTCCGTCCTTTGTTCTGTGCGCAGTCCTGGCAATGTCTTATGTTAGAGCTTTTCACGTGGTAACTGTCTCGCGGTCTGGTGTGCTAGCCCAAGTTAGTTCTCTCTGGTTACGCGCGAGGCTAGCCCAAATTAGTTCGCTCGTGTTATGCGCAGGGCTTTGAGGCCCGATTCTTTTGCACTGTAGTCCACGTCTCCCGCGCCTCCCTGCCCACCCCCACCTGCTAATGGCGGATGCAGGTGTCTGCTCTGTCTTTTCCACTGGAGGAGTTACCATTGGGCTTGTAATCCGTTAGTTTTAATTTTTTGTTTGTTTTTCTTCCCTGTTATGTTGCCCTCTGTGCTTTCAAGGCTTGCCACAGATTCAGCAGTGAGAGCTTTTCCTGGTGTTTGGAAACTCCTCTCTTTCTTAAAACTCTCTTCCTGAGACAGGACTCCCTTCTTGGGATGGAGCTCCCTCTCTAGCTTCTTTGTCTGTTTCTCCGTCTTTTGTATTTTTCCTACCTGTTTTTGAAGACAATGTTCTGCTATTCTGGATACCTGACAACCTCTGCCAGCATTCAGAAGTTGTTTTGTAGATTTTCCTCAGCGTTGAAATATTCTTTGGCTGAATTTGCCGGGGAGAAAGTCATCTCCCCACCTTATTCCTCCGCCATCTTCTCTGAATGCTCAGGAGCCTCCTCTCTATTTCTGTTGATACAGCTATATATTTTTCAGTCACTGACACTTTGTTTTGTTTACAAATATATTGAATATATGTCAAGATTACTGTATTGTTCTTGCCCTTTGTAAATTTCCTTGTCTACTTCACTTGTTCTTTCAGGTAAAATTTATTATTTTATTAATGTTGCCAAAACATTGTAAGTAAAATGAGTATTTACAGAAATAATTTAAAAAAATATTTCTGCTGTCTTTTTACAAATGACATGGAATATTTTTAATTATCTTTTTTTTTTAAATAATCGTATTGTGTTTCCCAGGACTTCTAAACAGTGATGTGTAAATGGGTTTTCTTTTTCTGAGTACCATCAAAGGCAAAGAGTATATGGCTTAATAAATTTCCATTTCTACTTTTAGATGTTAAAGATAATTGTCTTATTGGATAATTCACAACATTTGTCCAGACATTTACTTTTCTTTCTTTCTCCCTTCCTTTCCTTTTCTTCCTTTTTTCCCCTGTCTGTCTTCATCTTTCTTTCCTTCCCTTTCTTTCCCCAGGTTTCTGCTTGACTGGACCTCTCCTGAAACAAATTAATTCCTTTCAGAGTTGAATATTAGCCCCTCAGAATTCCATTCCATTTCTCATTTCTAGTATTGGAATGAATCTCGTCTTCCCCTTATTAAATGTGCCACAGTTGTATCAATGTTTCTGATTTTCTTTTCCCAAGAAGCAGCTCTTGTTTTATTATCCCAACAAGTTTTATTTTTATTTTTGTTGTTTTCAATTTTTGTTTCAATTCATATATACCTTCTACTTTCTTTAGGATTTTTTTTCTTTATAACCTTGTATTTTAGAAGCTTTCTTTGCAATTTTTTTCTGTAAATATATTTGATTTACAATGTTGAGTTTCAGATGTATATCAGAATGATTTATTTATGCAGATACGAATCATTCTTTTGTAGGTTCTTTTCCATTATAGGTTACTACATGATACTGAGGATTTCTTTTCATTCTTTCATTTCTTTTTTTTTTTTTTTCATAGAGGGTTTAGGGCTTGACCTATCTTTATTTAGCAATTTTGTCTGAATCCCAAATATTTTTATGTATACACTTTTTTATTTAAATTTCATTCTCTATGAGTTTTGGAAATTAACTCAAAAGATTTCACCATTATCAGGCTGAATGTTTTCATTTATAGTTTACTGAGAATTAAGTTTTCCTTGGAGCTCTGAGGGTATGTGTGTATATATACGTCCTTTTCAGATTACTACATTTTTTAAGATATGTAAATATATTTAAAAATATATTTTCTGTTTAGCAAAAACATGAAATGTTTTAATTCTAGATATTTATTCCCCCAAATGAATATAATATAAAGAATAAAGTTATAAAACTATATTCCTTTGAGAATAAACCTTACTAAGAGACCTTGGAAAAGTTAAAAAAGATTATTTATAACACTTACTAAGTGTAGTAAGAAAAACTGTATTCAAGGTAAGAGTACTACATAATATGGGAGAGAGATTGAGCTTATGTCTGGCTACAGCAGGGATGCAGCTGGGATTTATAGCTAAGGAACAAGGTGGGTGCATGGGATTGGAAAGAGACTGGGAGACTGAAGAGCAATGGACAACAAAAGAGTGGGTGTCAGTGGATGGAAACTTTTTAAGAGGACCATAAGGGTGAGGGTGGATTCTGGCTCAAATGAGAGGATCATTGCTGAGGCTAGGCAAGGCTGATAAGATATGGAGGTGAGTGAAAAGTTATGACCAACCTAGGTAGCATATTCAAAAGCAGAGACATTACTTTGCTGACTAAGGTCTGTATAGTCAAGGCTATGGTATTTCCAGTAGTCATGTATGAATGTGAGAGCTGGACTGTGATTGTGGTGCTGCAGAAGGCTCTTCAGAGTCCCTTGGACTGCAAGGAGATCCAACCTGTCCATTCTGAAGGAGATCAACCCTGGGATTACTTTGGAAGGAATGATGCTAAAGCTGAGACTCTGGTACTTTGGCCACCTCATGCGAAGAGTTGATTCACTGGAAAAGATTCTGATACTGGGAGGGATTAGGGACAGAAGAAGAAGGGGACGATAGAGAATGAGATGGCTGGATGCCCTCACTGACTTGCTGGACATGAGTCTGAGAGAACTCTGGGAGTTGGTGATGGACAGGGAGGCCTGGCATGCTGCGATTCATGGGCTCTCAAAGAGTCGGACAGAACTGAGCGACTGAACTGAACTGAGAAGGTATTTAACCTGATACTGAGGGTGATCAGATTAAGACTGGGGTATATTTTCTAAACCGAAGTCGCAGATTCTGGCTTAGATTGGACTAAATGGGCAGGTGCCCCTGGATAAAGACATTGCCCAAAGTTGGCAGTGCTGCATAACAAACCCCAAACAGCTTAGAACAATATTATTTCATACTGCTGCTGAAAGTTAGGAACTCAGGAGTAATTCAGCTGAGTATTCTGGCTCAGTGTTTCATGAGATTGCCATAATTTCAAGCCTTGACGTGGGCTGGTGGATTACCTTCCAAGATGGCCTACTCACATGGTTGTTGAAACCGGTTTCCTTGCTGGTTTTGGGGAGAAACAGCATGTTCTCTCACATGGGCCGCTCTACAGGGATACCTGAATGTTGTCAAGATACGGGTAAGTGATCCAAAAAGATGAGCAATGAGGCTGAAGTGCCTTTTATGACCTAGTTTCAGGTGCTTCATTGTTCATTTCTACAATATTCTAACTCTAGAAAGGAGCCACTTAATCCACCACACATGTGAAGTGAGACGGACATGATTTGTGGACATAATTTAAACCCATGTGGTATACACATGGCCACAAATTGTTTACATACTTATATGTCCAAAATGCGTTTTCCTGCCAATGCTTTCAAATAATTTACCCAATAGAGCATTACATTGAAGTTCAGGACCTTCTCATCTATGTTAGATCCAGATATAGATCAGGGTCCACTTGTACAGTATCTCAAGTGTTCTGTCACTCAGTTGTGTCCTATTCTTTGTGACCCCATGGACTGCAGCACTGAAGGCTTCCCTGTCCATCAACTTCAGGAGCTTGCACAAACTCAAGTCCTTTGAATCAATGATGCCATCCAGCAATCTCATCCTCTATTGTCACATTCTCCTACCTTCAGTCTTTCCTGCATCATGGTCTTTTCCAACGAGTCAGTTCTTCACACAGGTAGTCAGGGGGAAAACCCTAGAGAAAAGAATGAATTCATGTCAGGATTTTCAGCACGGACTATGGGATATCTTTGGCAGCATCGCTGTTGCCTAGACCCTGGATCCTGAAAACCAGCAGGACCTGAACTGCCCCCAGGGGCTTCTCTGTCTTTCATTCTCCTGAGGTCCCTTGGGACATGCAATTATCCCACAGTCCTTGCTTCTCTGATCATTCTCTCACAGGCATATCCTGGCAGAGGATCACACAGGTAAACCCACTTGTGCTTTCCTTGCCTTTCGTGGCCTATGAAAATGGTGGACGTGGCTATGGCAAGACTCACGACAGTGAGAATGCTAAGATCCTGCCGAGACGGGCAGAGACCCGAAGGAGAAAGTGTCATAGATTGCCTGCTGCACTGGAGATTTGTTCCACACTTGTGAGAAGGAGGCAGGGAGGCAGGCTTCCAGGGAGGCAGGCTGGAAGTGCCGGGAGGCATGCCCCACTTACAACATGTCTCTCCTGGGATGCCTTTGGTTTTGCAGATACAACTCACTTTAGCACATCTCGTGTTTTGTGTAGCATCGTGCTAGTGTGTGGCACCCTTAAGGAGGGAGTGTGCTGTCCCATGGGCTGATCCAGGACAGCACTGGCCCAGAACATTCCCAATTCTCCTTCTCACGTATCTCTGGGAAACATGGGCAGTGAGTGTCCAAGAATTTCTGCAGAGATACTTCTCCTTCTCTGACAGACCAAGCTCTCAAATAGACAGTCTCAGGAAGTCACCTGCTACATGCACGGCCCAAATTCAGGCTCCACAGCCAGCTTGCTTGAGTCTGAGCATCTCCATTTGGGAAACGACAGTGTCCTGGATACTACACAACTGTCCCTTCAGAGCCCAGCTTCAGATCTCCCTCTCCACATATGTTTCTGTCAGTTGCTAGCATGGAAGAACCTTCCTGCCCAGGGTACTACAGGGGATTGCCCCACATGTCTTCGCTGACGATCTGCTCGCAATATGAGCAAGGTTAGCCAGCAGCCAAGAATTTCAAAATCAATCGCTAACTGTGTCCAAGCCCAAAGCAACCACACTTCATCAATCCTGTTTGATTCTGAGCAGTTGTGACCTGACAACCAGCTGAGAAAGTTAAGGCTTCTGGTGTCTATGCTGTGGCTGAATGCTCCTCATTCAAAGTCCCAGAACCAGTGAACAGTAGTGGAACGACATGCCCTATATCCTCCAAAGAGACAGGAGAGATGGGTGTGGCTCCCACAGGTGGACAATACACAACCTTGCACACCCACACTCATCACTCCAGGAACCACGTTTTACAAGTGATGTCAAGGTAACTCTACTTAGTGGTCCATGTGTTCAAGAAGTAGGGGGATCCTGAAAGGAAAATATGTTCTTACAGTGGGACCATGGATAGTTCTGCAACAGCACCTGCCAGGATAGAGAGGAGGGAAAAGGTTCCTGTGCTTCCTCCTCTTCCTGAGCAGTGGACTTGAAAGAGCAGTGGAAAGGATACTGCTATCACCCAGAATTAGGGAATGCCCCAGATGATGGTGCTTCTCTGAGCCAAGTCAGGCTTCCTCCTCTGCTGGTTCTTCCACATGAACTGGAAGGAGGTCCTGCAGTTTTCCTTATGCTCAGAGCTCAGTTCCACCTGCAGGGCGGCCAGTGCCTGCCACACATCTTGCCCCGGAAGCTCAGTCATGCTCCTGTGCCTGCTCCTCTACCATCTTCTAAGCTCCTTGTAGAACCCCTATTGCTGCTCCTCATCTGCCACAACCTGCAGCTCCTCCATGATGTCTTCTGCAAGCAGCTGGAACAAACGCCTGATCCCTACCACGTCTCTGACCAGCAGGGGCTTACCGCCGTCAACTACCTCCACCATGAATAGGGTGGCTCCTTTGCTAGGTATGACAACTAGTGGCTGCAAGGTCCCAGCCTCACAAAGCATCAAGATGGCAGGCCGCTTGCCCCAGCGCCCTGAAACCGAGACTTACAACTAGGAAGATCCGGGATCCGAGGAGGCTCCTTCATTCCTCTGACCATCTTTCACACTCCTCTTGGCCCTGGTCGTGATCCCTGGCTGGGGCAGATGTGAAGGGAGAGGACATAATAGCACAACAAGTCGTGTGCAAATGCAGTTCAGGCTACAGTAATCCTGTGTGACCCATTGGATCTTTGGGGGCCGGGAGTGAGGGAGATGGTAGAAAAGTGGGGGCTGGTGTGTGTCCGGTTGCCTGAGGCTGAAGAAAGTTTTGGTGGACAGCGCAGGACAGGGTGAATAAGCCCTGGGGAGATAAGCCAAATAGGCAGGTCCCTAGGCTGTGAGCCACCCACAGGAGGCTGGCCCAAATCTAGTCCAATGGCTGAGAGCATGGTAGATGGCACCGTTATGGACACGCCCCTCAAACGTAGGGCATCTTCCACGTTTCCTGGGCTGCAGCGCACCCCCATGGCATATTCTGCTCCAGGGAGGTAGTGGATTTTGTATCTGCTGCTTCCCTAGGCGCTGTCATGGACAGCACTCTGGAAATTGCAACCATGGGTTCCTGCTCCACAGCCCAAACAGCATACTCCTGTGTCCCTCAGGACCGTTAAAAACTGAGAACTCTCCCTGAGCATCTAAAGGATAAGCAGGGATGCCACATGACTGGATACTTTTCTCCATGAGACAGAGAACCTGTTGCTGTCCGGATGCTAGCGGAGAAGGCAAAAGCCCCACTGTTTGCTACAGTTGATCTCCAGGGACACCAGAGCCTTAGGGTACAGAGCTCGCTCTGCTTCTGGCATAGCACTGTTCTGGGCAATCTTTCTTTGTGTGTTCCAAGGGCTGATGTCTGTTTGTCTCCATCTCTCTAAGTGGTGCTGTTGCTGTCTGCCACTCTATGGATACCACCATTCATATGGAGAAGTTTATGTGAGAAGTTTATAGGAGAAAGCAAGCCCTTCTCCTCCTTAGTGAGTTGCACCACAGGAGATCAGATTTAGTTAGTCCACACATCCGGAGAGTGCCTTCTCAAACTTGAAAGCCAACAGTGGGCAGTCACTGCTGAACTGCAGAAGGGAGAGTGCAACCCTCCCTCTCTTGCTGGACAGACGTGAATGCTGTGAAACCTTGAGGTGGCTTGGCACACTTTGCACAGATGGAGACACGAGGCATGACCTNACAGGAGATCAGATTTAGTTAGTCCACACATCCGGAGAGTGCCTTCTCAAACTTGAAAGCCAACAGTGGGCAGTCACTGCTGAACTGCAGAAGGGAGAGTGCAACCCTCCCTCTCTTGCTGGACAGACGTGAATGCTGTGAAACCTTGAGGTGGCTTGGCACACTTTGCACAGATGGAGACACGAGGCATGACCTGCTGGCCTGAGGGAACTCCCTGAACGTTATTTGAAAACCTGCCAGGGAGACAGTAAGGGCAGCTCCCCATTAAGTTGCATAACCCACAGGTCCTGGAAACATGCATGACTGCCAGCTTACCCTATTGAGGCCCTTTGAAAGTGGTTCTGTTCTCCATGTAAGAATACATTCCAGCCTGCCCAGTTGCCCAAGCCTGTGGGGCTGGGAGCAGCAAGAGAATCAAGCTATGCATCCACCCGATAGTCCTGATACCCAATATATATGTTCTGCAAAGAGTACAAAGAGTGATGATTCAAACTGTAAGNCTCCTTGTTGCCTTCTCCTGCTGCTCAGCTTTCTGGGTGTACCGCTGGCATCCCTTTCTTAGGTAGAAAGTGTTTGTCCGGTACCCCAAAAAGTCTTAGTTAGCAGAGAAGCCTGATTGGAGTTTGGTAAGTGAAGTCTCTCCGGTTCCTCGATTGCCACTTTCTAGCCCTTACAGCTCTGGCTGCCTGCCACTGGCGGGGGATGATCTGCAGTGGCTATTTCTGTTCCGTCCTTTGTTCTGTGCGTGGTCCTGGCAGTGTCTTATGTTAGAGCTTTTCACCTGGTAACTGTCCCAAGGTCTGGTGTGCTAGCTCAAGTTAGTTCGCTCAGGGTACACGTGGGGCATTCAGGCCCGATTCTTTTGCGCTGCAGCCCGCGTCTCGCGTGCCTCCCTGCCCTGCCCCCACCTGCTAATGGCAGATGCATGCATCTGCTTTGTCTTTTCCGCTGGGGGAGTTACCATTGGGCTTGTAATCTGTTAGTTTTAATTATTTTTTTGTTTTTCTTCCCTGTTATGTTGCCCTCTGTGCTTTCAAGGCTCGCCACAGATTCGGCAGTGAGAGTTTTTCCTGGTGTTTGGAAATGTCTCTCTTTCTTAAAACTCTCTTCCCGGGACAGGACTCCCTTCCTGGGACGGAGCTCCCTCCCTAGCTCCTTTGTCTATTTCTCTGTCTTTTGTATTCTTCCTACCTGTTTTTGAAGACAAAGTTCTGCTATTCTGGATGCCTGACGACCTCTGCCAGCATTTAGAAGTTGTTTTGTAGATTTTCTTCCGTGTTGAAATGTTCTTTGGATGAATTTGCTGGGGATAAAGTGGTCTCCCCACCCTATTCCTCTGCCATCTTCTCCAAATCCCCCGAGTTCTACTAATTTTATCTCCAATATATATTCTATGTTTGATAAGAAAGCCTTCTTAAGTGAATGGTGCAAAGATATATAGGAAAGTAATAGAATGAGAAAGACCAGAGATCTCTTCAGGAAAATTAGAGATACAAATAGAACATTTCATGCAAAGATGGATAAAATAAAGGACACAGATGGTAAGAACCTAACAAAAGTAGAAGAGATTAGGAATATGTGGCAAGAATACACAGAAGAGCTATAAAAAAAAAAGTCTTAATGACCTAGATAACCACAATGGTGTGGTCATTCACCTGGAGCTAGGTGTCTTGGAGTGTGAAGTTAAGCGGGCCTTAGGAACCATCACCATGAACAAAGCTAGTGGAGGTGATAGAATTCTGGCTGAGCTATTTAAAATCCTAAAAGATGATGCTGTTGAATACTGCACTCAATATGCCAGCAAATTTGGAAAACTCAATAGTGACTACACAAGTGGAAAAGGTCACTTTTCATTCCAATCCCAGTGAAGGGCAATGTCAAAGAATGTGTGAACTACCCCCCAAATTGTACTCATTTCCCGTGCTAGCAAGGTATGATCAAAATCCTTCAAGCTAGGCTTCAGCAGTACATGAACTGAGAACATGATGTACAAGTTGGATTTAGAAAAGGAAGAGGAACCAGAGATCAAGCTACCAACATTCACTGGATCATAGAAAAAGCAAGAGAATTCAAGGAAGACATCTACTTCTTCTTCATTGACTACGTTAAAGTCTTTGACTGTGTGGATCACCACAAATAATGGAAAATTCATAAAGAGACAGGAATACCAGACCACCTTATCTGCCTCCTGAGAAATCGGTATGCAAGTCAAGAAACAAAGGTTAGAACCAGACAAGGAAAAATGACTGGCTCAAAACTGGACAAGGAGTATGTCAAGGCTGTATATTGTCACCTTGCTTATTTAAGTTCTATGCAGAGTACATCATGTGAAGTGCTGGGCTGGATGACTTGGCTGTAATCAAGATTTCTGGGAGAAATATCAATAACCTCAGATACATAGATGACACCACGTAATGGTAGAAAGTGAAAAGCCTAAAGACCTTTTGATGAATGTGAAGAGGAGAGCGAAAAAGCTGGCTTAAAACTCAACATTCAAAAAATATAGCCACTATGGAGAACAGTGTGGAGATTCCTTAAAAAACTGGAAATAGAACTGCCATACAACCCAGCAATCCCACTGCTGGGCATACACACTGAGGAACCAGAATTGAAAGAGGCACGTGTACCCCAATGTTCATCACAGCATTGTTTATAATAGCCAGGACATGGAAGCAACCTAGATGTCCATCAGCCAACGAATAGATAAGAAAGCTATGATGATCCGGAGGGATGGTGTGGGTAGGGAGGGGGGAGGGGGGGTGGAGAAAGAGNGAGGAACCAGAATTGAAAGAGGCACGTGTACCCCAATGTTCATCACAGCATTGTTTATAATAGCCAGGACATGGAAGCAACCTAGATGTCCATCAGCCAACGAATAGATAAGAAAGCTATGATGATCCGGAGGGATGGTGTGGGTAGGGAGGGGGGAGGGGGGGTCGAGATTGGGAGCTCATATACACTTGTGGCTGATTCATGTCAATGTATAACAAAATGAATACGTATTGTAAAGCAAAACAAACTAAAAAAATAAAAATTTTAACTTAAAAAAAAAAAAAGAAAGCTATGGTACATATACACAATGGAGTATTGCTCAACCATTAAAAAGAATACATTTGAATCAGTTCTAATGAAGTGAATGAAACTGGAACCAATTATACAGAGTGAAATAAGCCAGAAAAAAAAACACCAATATAGTATACTAATGCATATATATGGAATTTAGAAAAACGGTAGCAATAACCCTGTATGCGAAACAGCAAAAGAGACACAGATGTATAGAACAGTCTTTTGGACTCTGTGGGAGAGGGGGAGGGTGGGATGACTTGGCAGAATGGCATTGAAACATGTATATTATCATATGTGAAATGAATCGCCAATCCAGGTTCGATGCATGATACAGGATGCTTGGGCTGGTGCACTGGGATGACCCAGAAGGATGGGAAGGGAAAGGAGGTGGGGGGGGGGGTGGTTCAAGATGGGGAACACGTGTACACCTGTGGGGGATTCATGTCGATGTACAGCAAAACCAATACAATACTGTAAAGTAATTAACCTCCAATTAAAATAAATAAATTTATATTTTAAAAAAACAAAAACAAAAAATAAGAGTATGGCATCTGATCCCATCACTTCATGGCAAATAGATGGGGAAAAAAGTGGAAACAGTGACAGACTTTATTTTCTTGGGCTCCAAAACTCACTGTAGATGATGGCTTCAGCCATGAAAATAAAAGATGTTTGTTTCTTGGGAGAAAAGCTGTGACAAATCTAGGCAGCATATTCAAAAACAGAGACATCACTTTGCCAACAAAGGCCAATATAGTCAAAGCTGTAGTTTTTCCAGTAGTCATGTATGGATGTGAGAGTTGGACCATAAAGAAGGCTGAGTGCTGAAGAACTGAGGTTTTTGAACTGAGGTGCTGGAGAAGACTCTTGAGAGTCCCTTGGTCAGCAAGGAGATCAAACCAGTCAATCCTAAAGGAAATCAACCCTGAATATTCATAGGAAGGACTGATGCTGAAGTTCCAATACTTTGGCTACCTGATGTGAAGAGCTGACTCATGAGAAAAGACCTTAATACTGGGAAAGATTGAAGGCAGAAGAAGGGGAAGACAGAGGATGAGATGGTTGGATGGCATCACAGACTCAATGGACATGAGTTTGAGCAGGCTCCGGAATACGGTGAAGGACAGGGAGGCCTGGCGTGCTGTAGCTCATTGGGTTGCAGAGTCAGACATGACTGAGTGACTGACCAACAGCAGATGAAGACTTGTGTTGAACATCTTTTCATATGATTGCTTGTTATCTGCATATGTTCTTAGGTGAGATATCTCTTCAGATCTTTTGTCCATAGGGGTTTGGCTTTCTTATTGTTGAGTTTTAAAAGTCCATTATATATTTAAGATGCAAGTCCTTTATCAGATATCTGTTTTGCAAATATTTTATCTCAATGTATTGCTTTTGTTCTCGTTTTCTAACAGAGTCTTTCACAAAACAAAATAATTTAAATAAAGTCCCTGCTGCTGCTGCTGCTAAGTCGCTTCAGTCGTGTCCGACTCTGTGCGACCCCATAGACGGCAGCCCATCAGGCTCCCCCATCCCTGGGATTCTCCAGGCAAGAACACTGGAGTGGATTGCCATTTCCTTCTCCAATGTACAGAAGTAAGAATTGAAAATGAAGTCGCTCAGTAGTGTCCGACTCTTCGCGACCCCATGGACTATAGCCTTCCAGTCTCCTCTGTCCATGGGATTTTCCAGGCAAGAATACTGGAGTGGGGTGCCATTAAGTCCCACTTAACCTTTTTTTTCTTTCAAGAATCATGCTTTTGGTGTTGAATCTAAAATTTTATAACCAAGCCCAAAGAGACATAATTTTTTCCCTATGCTATCTGCTAAAAATTTTAGAGTTTTGCACTTTATATGAAAATGAAAAACTCTGAATTAGAGTTAATTTTTGTGAATGGCATAAGGTTTGTGTAAATGCATTCATTTATTTTTATCTGTAGATTTTCATTTGTTCCAGAAACAATTGTTAAAAAGATTATCCTTTCTCCATGGAATTGTTTTTGCTCACTTGTTGGAGATTTGTTAATTATATACCCGTGTGGGTCTCTATCTGGACTCTCTATTTTGTCCCGTTGGGATTTTTGTCTATTCTTTTACCAATACCATGCAATTGGGGATTATTTTTAACTTTAAATTCCAGTATACTGCACATTGAGAATAAATAAACCATAAATGCACAGTTCAATGTATTTCCACTAAATGAACGCATCTGTGTAATCTGGTCCCAAATCTAGTGTATTACTTATTGTAATACAGCATCTTAGAAGCTCTTTTCCTTTCCCCTCAGGGAAGCCTGGTGTGCTGGGGTTGCAAAGAGTTCATTAGGTTGCAGAGTCAGACTCGATAGTGAGTGAACGACAAAAGAAGCTCCTTAAGTTCCTCCTTCCAGCTACTACACCTTCCTAGGAAAAGCACTGTTCTTTTCCTATAAAGTTCTGATAGCAAAGGTTTCAAATTTTATATAAGTAGGAATCATATAGTATGTAGTTTTATGTGTGTCTGGCATCTTCGGCTCAGCATTACATTTGCAGGAGTCACCCATATCCATGAATATCGTTTTAAATCATTCTCATTGCTGTTTAGTATTACGGCAATGGTATCTGATTAGATTTCAGTTTTGACCTATTACAATAATGCTGCTATGAACATTCCTATACATCTTGGTAAGTAGAGGTGTGCATTTCTATTGAGTACCTACCTAGGAACGGAACTGCTGATTCATAAAGAAGGTGTATGTATACTCCAATGTGTGCGTGCACGCTCAGTTGTGTTCAACTCTTTGAGGCTCTGTGGAATGCAGCCCACCAGGCTCCTCTGTCCATGGGATTTTCCAGGCAAGAATATTAGAGGAGGTTGCCATTTCCTTCCCCAGGGCATCTTCCTGACCCAGCAATTGAACCCACGTCTCCAATAGAAACTGCCAAAAGTTTTTCAAAAGAAGTTGTACCAATTTACACTTGCCCCTTTAGGGAACAGTTGGCCATAAAGCTTCATGAAAGCTTCCCAGACATCTAATGTTCAGCCGACTTTGAGAAATACAGTTTTAGGAGCTTCCCAGAACCTCAGCTTATTGATCCAGATTCTCCAGATTTATACTGCTCCTCAAGAAATTCCTGAAATCTTTGACATTAACTCTTTGCATTTCCAAGCCTGGTTTCCATATAGCCACTCTTTGACATTCACCACACGCAAGCATACGTTGCCATCACCATAACCACAACCACCACCAAGCCGTGATATATTTTTAAAAGCAGAGCAATGTAATGTATTTCCTGATTTTAACAACTCTAAGGATTTCCACTTCCATTTATATTGTATTATATCCACCCTGTTTCATACGTTACCCCTCGAATCTTTTTAGACTTAGGTCTAGACACAGTGTACATTTTCTATTAAGTTCAAACAACTCCTTGGTCTGCCATCTAAAGTTACTCTCAGCTGTCCTAGAGTTTGGCAGTCAGGACCAATTGGCCCTCCTACAGATCCCAGTAGACCAGGATTTGTTTGTATTATATTTTAGAAGGGCAGAGATACAAGGCTGGATAAACAGTAATTGATCTTTTGAAAACAGCATTAGGCTGTGCTCTCCCTGTGGCTTAGCAACCAGACCGTGCACACGTGCAAGCAGAGTCACATGGAGGCTGTGAATCCCAGAGCTTGGAGACTCAGCTCGCAGAAATGAAGAGGAAGACCGGACGCTGCCCAAACTCCATATAATAAAATTTTGTTTCAATGGTTACATTTCTAGGAATCACACCCTTGTTTTGAAATAGCTGGGGACCAATCTATTTCTCTGAAGTGAATTAGTGAGCCAAAAGGAGTATTCTTCCTATAGCAAGTAGAAAATGACAATGATAAACAGAAGCCCCCATGCCTAAGCTTTCTTCTCCTCTAGCTTTTTGAAGGGGAGAACAGCTAGCTGTTATTACAGAGATAAATTATACACTGGAGCTGGAATGGGGTACATAAGACTACATGGAATTCTGCAGAATCAAGTAGTACTGTTCTAGAGTCCAATCTATTGACATCAGTGTAAAAAAAAATACATGTATTTATATTCTCTTGAGCAAATTGTAAGTGTAGTACAAACACTTGCTCTGTTTAGTACAAACCCATAGCTTTCAAGATTGACCTGAATCTGAGTCTATCTGCCCTTTCATGCTTCCACCCACTGTGCCATCCTATCTCTACTTACTTTCTATAGATTTCTATAGATTTTACAACTTTGTAACTTTCACTCCCTTCCACTTGAATCCTTTCCTCCTCCTTCTTATGCTCCATTTTTATTTCCTCATCTCTCCTTTTAAAAACCAGCTCAAATGCCACCTCTTCCAGGATGTCTTCCTTAAAATTTCCCGGTATTACAAGGCATGTATTTCTTTTGCCCCAGTAGCATTGCTTTTAAACTTCTGCTTAAGTATTTATTGCATCTGGCCTCAGTTTATGTTTAGCATATTTATAAGTACCTTCACTGTATTCCACGGTAATCTTTATAGAGGCAAGGTTCTTTCTCTTTTATTTGAACTTTATATTCTTCACAGCATCTCCACAATGCCTTAGTAAGTGCTATACAAACTTGATTATATTTGCCCAAGAAAAAAGAGAAGGATTTATAGAGATCAATTATCTTACAGAATGCCTTGCAAAAAAAACAAAAAACAGGAGAACATGAATCATCTGTTGGATTACGGGAACGGCTTACTGTATAGTTACTTTTATAATCAGCTCCTGTGGTTACAGGCTTTCACCCATGCAATATTTTTTCCTTCACCAGTTTCAACTCCAACTCTCATCTTCTCACCAAAGTCACCAAGTAACTGGCAACTCCCGATTTTTTGAGAAAGAAAAAATTTCCCCATAGCTGAATATAAACAGAGAAGAACTGGCATGGATCCATCAAGAGGTGATGGCAAGGGACTGAGATAATCTGCCTTCCCCGTGATCAGAGAACACAGAGGGGAGACTTGATCAAATAGATTTTAATAGGATTTAGACTGTTTTTGTCTTGGTTAAGCCCTGGAGGAAATGGTTTCCATTTGTGTAAAATAATGATTTTCTTTGCAGCAGCTGGTGCCAACTAGCAATCCACACGTGCAAGGACTCTCACATGGAGAATGGCCCACATCTCCTTCACCAGTTCCCCCCACACACTCTCCATTTCCTGGTGAAAGAACAAGCACCCAAAGATTCCATGGCCTAAATCTGTGCTATTTTATTTTAAAGAAGGATGAGGGCAATAACCAGAAATTTTCCACTGTCCCTGGATAAGTCTTAGCAAGAGAGAATCACAAGAGTATGAGTAACCATTCACTGGCTTCTTTCCTTCAAGGTGGGTTTTATTGTCAGCTTCTCTTGCACCTGGGAGAGAACATTGCTCATGACAGGGGCTCCATAGAGTTTTTTTTTTTTTAAGTGTTGATATTTTTGTTTTTTGAACATTTATTCCCCTATTGACTTGTTAATTTATCTATTAAATACTCCCCTTCTTTTTATGCCTAAATTGTACACATTATTCATTTTCCTCTTTCTTCATGAAATCCTTTCGCCTGATTCTTAAATCACTTAAGGAAGAAATTCTATAACTCAGTCCTTAACTGGGCAAATAGAATAAGGTTTGTGTTCTGCATGATCTCTCTAACTGCCTCATTTATCTGCCTGTTGCATCCAAACTTTAAGAAGAAATGACTGATTTGGACTAGGGGTTCTCAAATTTGACTGCATATTGGAATCACCTGGAGAATATGCCAACCCCAGAGTTTCTGATTCAGCAAGTTTGGTGTAGGGCATGAAAATTTGCCTTTCTAAAAAAACCATAGTTCAGCTCGGTGTTCTGTGACAACCTAGAGGGGTAGGATGGGGGTGGATGGGGTAGGAGCTGCTTCATTTTGCTGTACAGCAGAAACGAACAGAACATTGTAAAGCAGTTATCCTCCAATTAAAAATAAATTTAAAAAGTAATAAAATGAATAAACAAAAACCATAGTTCGAAAAGAAACATGTACCCTAATGTTCACTGCCACAGTATTTATAATAGCCAGGACATGGAAGCAACCTAAATGTTCATCGACAGATGAATGTGTGGAACATATGTGTGGTATGAAGATGTGATGTATACATACAATGGAATATTATTCAACCATAAAAAGAAACAAAATTGAGCCATTTGTAGAGCCATGAATGGACCTAGAGCCTGTTATACAGAGTGAAATAAGCCAGAAAGAGAAAAATGAATATTGTATATTAAAACATATATGTGGAATCTTAAAAACTGGTACAGAAAAACCTATTTGTAAGGAGCAATAGAGACACATACATAAAGAATGGACACGTAGACAGGATGGGGAAGGGGGTGGGATGAACTGGGAGATCAGGACTAACACATACACACTGCTGCTGCTGCTAAGTCGCTTCAGTCGTGTCCAACTCTGTGTGACCCCCAGAGACGGCAGCCCACCAGGCTCCTCCGTCCATGGGATTTTCCAGGCAAGAGTGCTGGAGTGGGATGCCATCGCCTTCTCCAACACATACACACTACCATGTGTGAAGTAGTGGGAGCTGCTGCCCAGCACAGGGAGCTCAGCTCAGTGGTCTATGATGACCTGGAGGAGCTGGATTGGGGTTGGGTGGGAAGGAGGCCCAAGAGGGAGAGAGATATGCACACGTATAACCATTTCACTTCGTTGTACAGCAGAAACTAAGATAACATTGTAAAGCAATTATACTCCAATAAAAGTAAAGTTTTCAAATGATTAATTTAGCTGGTCTAGGGGACTAGTCCTTGAAAACCACTGATTCAGAGGAAACTTGTTACAGCACTTAAAGGTTTCAGCTCAATTTTTCTTTCAGAATCTCTCTTTCTCCTCTCATCAGACCCATAAGATCCTGGATATATTTAAATCTTCTTACCACAGCAACACATTGCTTCCCAGTATGGTTACTGCCTACCTTTGCATTTCTGGGCAGATGGTCTCCTACTACCCTATCCAATCCTATGCCAAACCCTACCCTCTAGCTCTGCTGTGCTTTTTGCGGTTTCCTGAACATCTGCAATGCTATTTCAACTTCTTTGCACATGCTGTTTCCTCTAGCTGGAATGCTCTTTCCTTCCTGACAAGTTCTTTTTTAACCTTCAAAATTAAACTCTTAACTCTGACTTTCCTGATGGTTTTCTCTAACCAGCATACACTCTCTGCACCCCCCACCCCGACCCCCACTCAACTCTGCTCTCTCTCCACTTTTGTACACAGACAGTTGACTGATTTGTTTCTGGATGTCACATAATAGTACCTACAATGTCATCCCACTCCAGTCCTCTTGCCTGGAAAATCCCATGGACGGAGGAGCCTGGTGGGCTGCAGTCCATGGGGTCGCAAAGAGTTGGACACGACTGAGAGACTTCACTTTCACTTTTCACTTTCATACATTGGAGAAGGAAATAGCAACCCACTTCAGTATTCTTGCCTGGAGAATCCCAGGGACGGGGGAGCCTGGTGGGCTGCAGTCAGTCCATGGGGTCGCAAAGAGTCAGACACGACTGAGCGACTTCACTTTCACTTTTCACTTTCATGCATTGGAGAAAGAAATGGCAACCCACTCCAGTATTCTTGCCTGGAGAATCCCAGGGACGAGGGAGCCTGGTGGGCTGCCGTCTATGGGGTTGCACAGAGTCGGACACGACTGAAGTGACTTAGCAGCAGAGCAGTAGCAACCATTTCCACTCACCACATTATTTTGTCATTTTTTAAATGTCAGCCTTCTCCAACTGAGTGTGAGCTCTTTTTTTAGTGGGGGCAGAACTAGAGTGTTGTCTTATAAATTCGGGAGAAACATGCCCAATAAGTATTAACATGAGTGAACATCTGAGTTTGATATGTATTCCACTCTGCTCTCATAAAGTAAGATGATGAGATGAGATCAAAAGAGGTATGACTGACTATGAATGGGCAAGGATACTGGAAGGCACGGTTATGAGGCTTAGGCAGAATGGTGACCAACTGCTTAGATACTCATGGCTTTAAAGTTTATGACTACAGAGTGTGAGACCGTGAGATTAATTCAGAGAAAAGTGTAATGCCTCCAGGGGCACTGGAAAAAGCAAGGTGCTGCTTGCTCTGTGGAACTCAGCAAGGCTCCATCCTAAGCCAGCCTGTGAACTGTATTGGATTCTCTCCAAAAGTCACCTTTCTTGCTTTACTGACAGACTTTCCATTAATGCAATTTTCTTGAAGGGAGGCTTGGCAAGTGCTCAAAAAGAGTGCCCTCACCGTGGCTCCAAAAAGTCCACTGAGAGTTGACACACAAAAGGAATAAAGGTGGGCAGAGCGCACAACTTTGCAAGCCTGGATTTGGGTCAAGGGCTGTTTCTTCAAAGGCATGAATTCCTCAAGTTCTTCAAACACAGTCTTTGGAAAATGGAGACCCTCCAAGTCATCCATTTTCCTTTGGGTATGAAAAGTGCCAAAGAAACAATGTTTACCAGAGGCCCAAGAATTTTCCCTCAGCTTAAGAGAACTGCTCAAAAAGGCAATATGGTCTTTCCATCTCTTTAATAGAATCCTTGATGAAAAATAGCCCCCACATTGTACTCATGTTTCGTTGCGTGGCTCATGGCAAGATAAGAGTGGAGAGAAAAATGGCTGAAATGGGAAGGATTTAGCTAGAATGAGGAAGATTTATGTGAAAGTGCTCATGCCCAGTTTGCAGATCTATTCCTACAATTTAATTGAAACACAATTAAATTCCAAATCCTGCTGCATGAAGTGATCTTTTAAAGTGCATACTTTAGTCTGAAGGAAAGATCTGAACAGGGAGAGCTGAAGAGCAGATTTTAGAGAGAGAACAAGCAAATATAGCCCAGAGAAAAAGAAATACTATTTAGACAAAAAGCTCAATCAAAGATTGGGGTTATCAGAGAAAAGTGTTATAAGTGGTCCTAGGGGTACAAAGGTCCCATACTTTCCTTTCCTTTAACATCCTCCAACTTCCTATTTGAAAACTGGCAGTGATACCGTTACCTTACCTTTTTGATTTGGAAAGAATTTTTCTTCACATAGAAAATTATCTTCTCCACTATCATGATCGTTTTTCCTCCTGGGTCCCATTTTAACCATCAAGTTCTATAATTTATGATTCTTTAAGGTAAAAATGGGCTTCCCTGGTGGCTCAGTGGTAAAGAATCTGCCTGCCAATGCTAGAGACTCTGGCTTGACCCCTGGATTGGGGAGATCCTCTGGAGTAGGAAATGGAAACCCTCTCCAGTATCCTTGCCTATAAAATTCAAGGACAGAGGAGCCTGGTGGGCTACAGCCCATGAGGTCACAAAGTGATGGACACAACTGAGTGACTGAGCATGACAGAGCAGGATAAAATGCAAAGGAGAAAGAAATATTAAGTATGGGCCAATTCCTTCTGCCTAGTTGAATTTTGGGGCCAGTGGGAGTTTGTAGGGGTTTGCAAAAGGTAAAAGGATATTATAAGTGATAAATGTCTTAGCTCTATTCTAATTTTTCACCTTTACACTTTATAAATGGTTCCAGAAAAGTATATAACTTAATTCAAGTTTACTGATAAATAGTAGCTGCCCTTATACCAGCCAGGAAATATTTTAGATTCGGTATCCTATGAGATTTGCACTAGAAATGTAATTCGTATTGACTTAGAGCATTCCACAGCAAGATGGCTTTAAGAAATGTGGAGAAGGGACCTATTCTATCCCATTTAAGTATTTGTTTCCAAAGGCAGATTTTGCGTCCCTTTGTCACACTCTGCTACCTCTACTTCCGACTGGACTGCCCTGCTGATGCTAAAAGAAAGATGTCATTACAAGTTCATCCCTTAGAGGGGGTGCTCTATTTTGGAAAAAGGCCCTCTAAAACCTTCCTCATGCACCTGGTTGGTGTTAGATCAGAAACTATGCTTCCCTAAATATCTCCCATAAGAGTAGAGGAAGGGGTCAATCTATCTCTCCTCTCATCTTTGGAGAGTTGAAGTGAAGCTGTTTAAAAACCATATAGTTTCCAAGCAGCTTGGGAGTCCTGCTCATTTTTCCCCTTCTACTTTCTGAAGGCACCTTGTCCTCCCTGCCTGATTCACCAAAGCCCAATGCCATGGTTGGGTCATCTGCTAAGTCTGCTACACCCTGCTCCTGCTTGCAAATAGCAACCTGGCTCTTCCGATATCATAGCTCAGTGTGCTCACACGTGTACACACAAGACATGGCTCCTCCAGCCTGCTTGATTTTCCAGGGTTCCTTTTGGAGTTTAGGAATGATAATTGTAGTTGTCCAGAGGTAATCACAAAGATGGCTGTAACTAGGAGCTGTGGCTGAGGCCCAGGGGTGAACTATTTGGAGTATCTTGGGCTCTCTGCCCAGTAGCCAGGTACAGCTCTGTCATGCAGGAGGACAAGAAAGAAGGTGGTTAAGACACTTCATCATCTCTTTCCTTCTTTACCCACATAAGTCACTTAAGGTCTCTCATACAGGAAACTTTTCTCAAACTAGCATTCTAAAGTGGGCCAGTGGTATATTCTTAAGATATATCAAAAATATCAAGGGTTAGCAGGTCCTTCATTTGCAGTATCAGGAGAGAGATCACTGTCATTGGGGTGGTGCTGGTACTTGTGAGAATTTGTTGCTGGAGAAGCTGGAGAAGCCATTTTCCACCCCACAGCTATTGAAAAGGTCTCTTTTCCTTGCCTAAGACCGACCAAAAGTACTATGCTCACTCCCATGGCTGTCAGCTTATTTGCCTTTGACTCACAGGATGATTGTGATTAAATTTCATTATCCGTTCAGTTTCTAGCTCTGGAAGTTTGCAGCTTTAGGTAGACCATAAGCCTCAGCTCCACTAAAGGGTTTTGACTAATGTGCACTGGTATTGAATCACAGTAGATTTCACACATTCGTAATTTCTCTTCTGATGCAGCACTGTACTCACTGTTATCTCTGGAGCAGGGAGAGCAACAATGTAATTTAAATCCTTTCTTCTAAAGAGATGGAAGCAATTTGTGACCTAGTTTTTTAGAGTACTCTGAACTTCCGTGAGGCTGAAGAGAAGCATGCAGCCTTGAAAGGCAGCCATGAGGCTCAAATAAAGAAAGGAAATCTGATTCTGGGCAGCTGTCTTCACAGCCTTCCCAATACCTATAAGCAGCATTGCAGGCAAGGGTCAGAGGCTGTCACTATCCAAGCCTAGTGGTATACACAAAACTACAAAGAATTACGCATATAGAAGATTCGACTGAAGCCTGCTATTATACTGGTTTAGTTTGTTATGAAACACGTAATTTTGGTTCTCAATGTGCCCTGAGTTCCTTGTTAGTGAAACTAAACAGGATTCTAGTGGGCTTTCCTCACCACCTGTTTATAAAAAAGCTTTAGTCCCCTAGACCTTCTTCCAGATCCAAAGAGCAAATTTAGTCAGAGAGGTGACTAAATGCAGAAACAAAGACAAACAGTCAAACAAAGCAAAACAATGATAGTTTAGCCATAAAACAAAGCCAAGGACTTTTCATTCTTCTTCAAGGGCTACGGATACTATCCTGAACCACTGTGAGGAGGAAAAAGTTAACTGCTTGATGACCATCAGCACATAGAATGAACAATGGCTAGAATCAGAAAGTTGTTGGTGTTAACTCCTGAAATGCCACCCAGTTACCCCACCACCAAGCAATGAGAAGAATGTCCGTGGGCTGATCAGGCACAACCCTCCCTCCAGTGTTGCCTTAAAGCTCCTTTCCTGAAAGCCATTTAGGAGTTTGGGTCTTTCAAGCATGAGCTGCCTCTTCTCCTTGCTTGGTCCCACTTTGAGCACCTTGCAATAAAAACTCTGCTTTTCTTCACCACAACCCAGTGTCAGCAGATTGACTTTGCTGGACACTGGGTTAGTGGATGTAAGCTTGGGTGGGTAACGTTGGGAAGATGTCAATTCATATTTCAGTTTCAAATCATAGACTCCGCATATAGGCTAACAGGAGAACTGAGTTTCCAGAGGAAGCACAAACCCATTTAAGATTTGGTGGGGCCAGAGGGGTGGGTGGGGCAGTTAAACAGTTCCTCCTAGATACATGCCGGCCAGGGATAAAACAGACAGGAAACCTACAGTTTTGATGAGTGACAAAGGAAGCCCAAAAGGTGAGGTCTATACCCCATACTCATGCCATTCATCCCAAGCCACATTAGCATTTGAGTAATTGATTTTTCAAACATCTAAACGCGGCAGGGCATTTTCAGCTGGGGTCCATGTGCTCTTAGTTACCCCTCCCCCACACACATTTCCTTCTCATTTAAATCTGTTTCTGTTTGTAGACCGTGGAGTTTTTGCTATATAGTTAGAATAGAGGGAGAAAATTTAGTTAGAGAAAGAGAAGCAGAGGAAAGCTAGAGATGGGGGATGGTGTGGAATCTTTCCTTCATTTCTTCATTCATAAGAAGGATTATTCTGACCTCATCATCTCAATTGCTAAGACTTGCTCTTTTATAGTCAAAGGATATTACTGCCTGTAAGGAGGCACTCCAGCAAAATCTTATCTTTCTATTTTGCAGGAGCCCTAGAAAAAAAGAATGATTCCATGAAGGTCAGACAGCTTCTCAGCTAGAAACTAAAGTTAGAACCATCTTTCAGACTTCTATGTGTGAGCCATCTCTAAGGCAGCATCTTTCTTCTCAGGCACATTTACAACAGGAATAGGGACTCTCAAAGGCCAGAAAGCCTAAGAGACTTGGAGAGTTCAAGCTCCAAGGAAATTAAGTAAAAACTATGAGAGTTCTATTAGTGACAGAATAAGTCAGAGATATTTGTATTCTCTCTACACTGATGCAATTTAGCAGCTTCCTACTGTTCTGGTGAAATGGCAGCAAAACTCTCTAGGACAGGCCGGTCTGTCTCTACGCATCTCCACTTTACCCCTCCTCCAGATGTGTGACTGTAGGCATGTAAGACCATCTGGGTGTGGATGGCTGTAGGTACGTGTTGCACGCTCACCACTCATTCTTTGTTTAGTGTGATGAGAAATTCCTTTCTTTCATAGTCCCTGTCCAGCAGGGGAATTAAGGAAGGTGAACCCAATCACACTCATGTTTAATTGACTATGGATTACAAGATACGTATTTTTACAAAACCAGAATATATATGGCCTGAACTAGAAAACAGCATTTTTGACCTCCACAAATTCTAATAAATTTCCTACAAAGTGAGTAGGGGTGAAATAACAGATTATTATTTCTTCTTGAGGATGGTCTCACCACTCCCTCTCCAAACCAAACCTGTTCAGTGCTGGTAAAGCTAATTTGATCTGAGTTGCTATGGGAACAGAGAAAGCCGTTCCTGGAAATGCAGTAATAATTGCTGTCGTCTGAAAGGGCAGCTCTCTACTTCAATATCTTTCCATATGTTTGCATTAAGCTGGGGTTAGCAAATGGGTGTCAAAAGTCATTCTCATGCAAATTGCTGAGAGGAAAGCTTGCAGTGTTGGGGGTTGCCCTACTGAGCAGTGTAAAAGGAAAAAATTTTCCATAGATGTTTCTGGTTTGAATTCTTTCTTGCAGCCCTTTATGATAGGACAGCCCAGAGGACCCAAACATCACACCTCTCTCCAGATGATTCTCACAGTCTTGGTCAGGCTAGGAGCCACACATTTGCACATGGTCAGAGTGTCTAGCTTGGTTTTGTGTACTTGATAGGCAACTGACAGACACTGGAAACTCCAACTACAGGCATCTTTACTCAATGAAATGCTTATCATTTAGAGGATATAGTGGAGGAGGTGGTGTCCATGGATACAGGGCTCAAAGAACCAACAGAATCAGAAGTACAAGGCTGAAAGATAGCCTTTGGGGATCAACTGATCCTTTGCTCTTCAAAAAAATAGCTCATGTTTTGTAAAGCAACTATCCTTCAATTAAGAAAATAAATAAATTTTTAAAAAATGAAAACTGGAAAAAAAAACAAAAAACCCGTGAACCAGCAGCGTTAGTATAACCTGGGAGAAGGTTAGAACTGTAGAATCTCAGACTCTCTGAGTCAAGATATATATTTTAACAAGATTCCTAGGTGGTTCATTTGCATATTGAAATCTGAGAAACACTGGTCTGCTCCAACTTTTTAATTTACAAATAAAGAGACTAAAGTCCTTAGAAAAGAAGCAATTTGCTCAAGGCCTTGCTGAGGACCAGCAACAGAACCAGAACAAAATTCCAGTGTCTCTAAGAGTGAGATTTTGCCACTTCTTCTCAGAGGCTGTGGACAGGGCAGGATGTTAGAAGTGGCATCTATGAATTTCTGGTCTTGTCCTTAGTTTTATACCATCGCAGGTACTGGTACATCCCTTCCAGTCTTAAATTCGTACATGTTGCTGGCCCTGATGTGCCTAAATTGGCCACTCTGAACACCAGTTTTAGGAGGACTTCATCAAACCAGTTAGTCCCAAAGGAAATCATGCATTGGAAGCACTGATGCAAAAGCAGAAGCTCCAATACTTTAGACACCTGCTGTGAAGAGCTGACTCATTGGAAAAGACCCTGATGCTGGGAAAGATTGAAGGCAAAAGGAGAAGGGAGCAGCAGAGGCTGAAATGATTAGATAGCATCACAGACTCAATGGACATGAATTTGAGCAAACTCTCAGAGGTGGTGAAGGACAGGGGAGCCTGGTGTGCTGCAATTTATGGGGCTGCAAAGAGTCGGACATGACTTAGCAACTGAATAACAACAACCATTGATCTGTGAAAATAACTAGTAAAAGTCCTATTTGAGGGACTTCCCTACAGTCCAATGGTTAAGACTTCACCTTCCAATGTAGGAGGTGTGGGTTCAGTACATGGTTGGGAAGCTAAGATCCCACATACCTCATGGCCAAAAAAACAAAGCATAAAACAGAAACAATATTGGAACAAATTCAATAAAGACTTTAAAAATGGTCCACATTTTTTAAAAAACCTTTTAAAAGAATTAATTTAACACTGAAAGGAGAGGCTGTCCTCTAGTCTTTGCCCTTCTCTCCTCTCTCAAAGCCTGTATCAGGGGACAATTGATAAATCAATCATTGTGAATTACTCCAAACAGGAACACTTCTCTCATTTTCTGAAAGCTGGAAGCAAAGCTTTTTCCAGATAATAATACGAATAAACAAGTGAAAATGACAAGCACATAAAGAGATGTCAAATGCTTTCTGCCTTCTGAGAGCTCACAAAGAAATGCTCTCGCTAGGCTGGAGTCAGCCTGAGTTGGTTTTCCATGTTTCCTGTATGAATCAGTTGGGCATTGGTGGGTACACACTGTCACTGTTCCCGCCCCTCCCCAAGCACCCCTACTCACCTCACCCAAAGATAAGCCCTATTAGAAAGTGACATGTATCCTGTTTATGCCTACAAGAGATGCCTGAGAAAATAATTTCCTGTAATTCTCAAAGCCTGGCATAAGCTTGGCTTCCTTATTTTTATTGCCCCGTCTCTCACAGGTTTCTGCCTTGACTGTTCTAGCCTGGTTATTCATCATACTAATCCCTGCAAACAATTTATTAATTCCCAATTCCCTACTTTTCTTCTAGTCATTTGTTTCTGATACCTATTAATCCATAACAAATCATCCCAAAACTTAATGACTTAACACAAGAATGGTGTTATCATCTCATGATTTTATGGGCTCATTGGGTTTGTACCTGGGCATTTGCACTTCACATCAAGTCTGAAAGGTCTGTTGTTCAGTTGTTAAGTCATGTTCAGTCTTTGTGACCCCATGAACTATAGCACACCAGGCTTCCCTGTCCTTGACTATCTCCTAGAATTTGCTCAAACTCATGTTCATTGAGTCAGTGATGCCATCCAACCATTTCATCCTGTCGTCCCTTTCTCCTCCTTCCTTCACTCTTTCCCAGCATCAGGGTCTTTTCAAATGAGTCAGCTCTTTGCATCAGGTGGTCAAAGTATTGCAGCTTCAGCATCAGTCCCTCCAATGAACATTCAGAGTTGATTTCCTTTAGTACTGACTGGTTTGATTTCCATGCTGACTAAGGGACTCTCAAGAGTCTTCTCCAAACCACAATTCGAAAGCATCAGTCCTTTGGAACTCAACCTTCTTTATGGTCCAACTCTCACATCCATATAATCTGTAGACATACAGTATTTTTACTGGTAGGAACATTCAAGATTGGTCATTTTATATGCCTTGGCAAGGGTGGACAGGGAGCTGGACTTTTCTGGGATGTCGGTAGAACTAGCCACTTCTCTCTCTCTCTCTCTCTCTCTCTCTCTCTCTCTCTCTGGCCTCTCCAATTTTTCTTGCTGGAAAAGTAGACTTTTTACCTGGTGACCCACAGCTATCCAAACCATGAAATTAAAAGCACCACATCTTTTTAAGGCTCAGGTTCGGAACTGGCCCAGCATTACTTCCACCATATTCTGTTGATTAAAGTGAGTCACAGAGCAAGTTCAGACTCTACCAACCACAGAGTTCTCATAAAGCCCTCTGGGAACACCCAGTTTCCCTCTTTTTGCCAATGATTCTCTCTTACTTTCTTCAAAACCAGAAGATTTTATAGGTGAATTTCAAGAGAGCCTATTGATATTCAGAAATTATAGTTTTACACAAATATTGAGTCTTGATGCATATATACACTTCTCTGAGGTAGGATCCCATACTTACATCAGATTCTCAAAGGGACTCATGATTCATAGACAGCTACATCACAGGAAATCCTATACATCCTTCCCAGAGTGAGTCACATCTAATTCCACATACCATCTGCTCAATATTTATGTCTTGATGTGAGCCTTTGGAAAATACACTGTCTGTGTTCATAGTGTATCTCACTAACTAGTGTTGAAATTCTACCAGACAAGAGTTATATCTCTTATTCCAGAATCCCTAGATCTTAGCAAAGTCATTTAAAAAAATAGATACTATGTGAACAATGTAGATTGGTTTCCTAAGAAAGAATCTGGAACAAACTTTCTAGATCTTGATGTAAGCAGAACATAAATGTAGCACCAACCACCACTAGCATCTTTCCTATTGAATATTTGTGTAATTCTTTTCAGTGTAAAAAGGTTTCATTTTTTATTTTATGCTTATCTAATTTGATCCTACAGGTTCAGTGGAGCAGATGTTATCATAATGCTATTTTGCATTATAATAAGGAAACTGAGGCTTGTATAATCTTTCTCAAGAATTTAGAATTAGTTAAAGAACTAGCAAGTGCTGAAGTCCAATTTTCCTGACTTCTACTCTCTCAGGCTGTGGGGCATAAGCCTCTGTGATGAGGAGGAGAAAGGACAAGACAGACAATGTGAAAAGCTAGAAAAGGAAGAATCCAGGTGTTTGGAGCATGAAGACTTAATTTTGAAAGTTTACAAGTGGAATATAGTTCAGTCTTCTTAAAAAAAACCAGAGATGGGACAGTGTGTGGACAGAGCTGACTTCCCATCCCCTCTCTACTCCATCTTAGCTATGAGGTCTTGAAATGTCACCTCACTTCTTTGTGCCCCAATTTTCAAGCCAGTGGGGTGAACTAGAATAGCGGTTTCCATACTAACAGCAACAGAATCACCCAAGGAACTTCTTAAAATTATACTCGTCCAGCTACCTCACATCTTCATCAGAGATTTGCCTTTTCATTTTATTAACCATTTCTTTTATTTTGGGCTTACCAAGCCTCCGTAATTCTTTAATATATATCTATCTATTTCACTCTTTATCCTCATATCCTGTTGATTTTGTATCTCTGGAGAATCCTAACTAATTCAGTATCCTTAATGTCTACTGTAGTGTGTGGCCCATGGTAGATATTCAATGAATATTTGTTTGATTTAATGCAATAGCTTCTTAATTAGCTGTAGGATAGGGGTGTCAGTATTAGAGTCTTAGAGGAAGTAAGTAATAAATGGAATGAAAGAATCATGGGTAAGACTATGAGATGCCCTTGATGAAAAATTAGTGCCAAGATTCACAGTCTTCTACCCTGAGTGTTTGGCCGAGAAAATTTGCCACACATCCTCTAAGCCTCACCTAAAATGCCCTCCCTTAGTATCCTGGGGTTATTCTCCAGATTCCTGCACATCAGTTTACAGTCATGTCTCTAACTTTCGCTACATGGCTGTGTCTACCTAAGTGAACTTTTATGTCACTTTAATTCCTATAGGGCTGGAAACCTAACCAATCCTGTAATCTAGGCCCAAACACAGTGTCCAGGTCTTTCAGTCTTTTTCTTCAGTGGATTCCCCTCCTCCCAATTACCTTAGCCATTGATTGGGTTTCTGAATTAACCCCCTTGGACCCTCATTCAAAACCAAAAGTCCTTATCTGCTAGAAGATAAGTAAAGAGACTCAAATCTTCTCAGATATCTCATATCTTCTCAGATTCATTGGACTTGGTATCAGTCACGACCCAGATAATCACAATGGTGTGATCACTCATCTAGAGCCAAACATCTTGGAATGTGAAGTCAAGTGGGCCTTAGAAAGCATCACTAGGAACAAAGCTAGTGGAGGTGATGGAATTCCAGTTGAGCTCTTTCAAATCCTGAAAGATGATGCTGTGAAAGTGCTGCACTCAATATGCCAGCAAATTTGGAAAACTCAGCAGTGGCCACAGGACTGGAAAAGGTCAGTTTTCATTCCAATTCCAAAGAAAGGCAATGCCAAAGAATGCTCAAACTACCACACAATTGCACTCATCTCACATGCTAGTAAAGTAATGCTCAAAATTCTCCAAGCCAGGCTTCAGCAATATGTGAACTGTGAACTTCCTGTTCTGCAATCTGGTTTTAGAAAAGGCAGAGGAACCAGAGATCAAATTGCCAACATCTTCTGAATCACGGAAAAAGCAACAGAGTTCCAGAAAAACCTCTATATCTGCTTTATTGACTATGCCAAAGCCTTTGACTGTGTGGATCACAATAAACTGTGGAAAATTCTGAGAGAGATGGGAATACCAGACCACCTGAGCTGCCGCTTGAGAAATCTGTATGCAGGTCAGGAAGCAACAGTTAGAACTGAACATGGAACAACAGACTTGTTCCAAATAGAAAAAGGCGTACATCAAAGCTGTATATTGTCACCCTGCTTATATGCAGAGTACATTATGCAAAATGCCCTGCTGGATGAAGCATAAGCTGGAATCAAGACTGCTGGGAGACCTATCAATAACCTCACATATACAGATGACATCACCCTTATAGCAGAAAGTGAAGAACTAAATAGCCTCTTGATGAAAATGAAATAGAAGAGTGAAAAAGTTGGCTTAAAGCTCAGCATTCAGAAAACTAAGATCATGTCATCTTTCCCCATTACTTCATGGAAAATAGATGGGGAAACAGTGACAGACTTTATTTTTGGGGGGACTTCAAAATCACTGCAGATGGTGATTGCAGCCATGAAATTAAAAGACACTTGCTCCTTGGAATAAAAGCTATGACCAACCTAGACAGCATATTAAAAAGCAGAGACATTATTTTTGCCAACAGGCCATATAGTCAAGGATATGGTTTTTCCAATAGTCATGTATGGATGTGAGGGTTGGACTATAAAGAAAGCTGAGTACTGAAGAACTGATGTTTTTGAACTGTGGTGTTGGAGAAGACTCTTGAGAGTCCCTTGGACTGCAAGGAGATCCAACCAGTCCATCCTAAAGGAGATCAGCCCTGAGTATTCATTGGAAGGACTGATGTTGAAGCTCAAACTCCAATATTTTGGCCACCTGATGCAAAGATTTGACTTATTTGAAGAGACCCTGATGCTGAGAAAGATTGAACTGGGAGGAGAAGAGGATGACAGAGGATGAGATGGTTTGATGGCATCACCAACTCAATGGAGGTGAGTTTGGGTAAACTCTAGGAATTGATGATGGATAGGGAGGCCTGGCATGCTGCAGTCCACGGAGTCTCAAGGAGTGGGACACAACTGAGTTACTGAACTGAACTGAAGGAGGCACTATTAATTTCTGAGGCACAAAATCCTAATGTAGAACGGTACACAAATGTTTCAGCAGCCATTCATAATGCCATTGAGTGCTACCATGTCATCTATGATGAGGAAAAAAAAAAAAAAGAGCTAGTCCCCAAATATCACTGAATTGTTTTTTTTCAAGAGGGTAGAGAGAATTGAATCCAGCAAGAAGCCAGAACTTGTGCCGTCAACATCAGGTGTACTTGCCCTCTGTCTCCTATTGCTGATGATCCTTCAGCTCTACCATCTCCCACCTCCTTTCACTCCTCTAGCCAGCAACTCTTCTTGCCTGTTCAGTCAATGCCAGCTCCTGTATGCTAGTTGTTGTACTTCATTACTGTAATTTTCAAGGTACTGTATGAATTAAAATGTTTCATTTTTTAAATTCTTATGTATTATATTTGTGAAAAGTATAAATGTATTACAGTATAGTATTATATAGCCAATTGTGTCAGTTGGATACCTAGGCTAACTTTGTTGGACTTACAAACCAGACTATGAATGGGCTGTCAGAATGGAGCTCGTTCACATGTAGGCAACTTCTGTACCATGTTCTTGGATTGGTAAGAATCAATATTGTTACTAGCCAAGGCAGTCTAATGTGTCTGATTTGTGACCCCATGGACTGTAGCCCACCAGGCTCCTCTTTTCATGGAATTCTCTAGACAAGAATATTGGAATGGGTTGCCACTCCCTTCTCCAGGGGATCTTTACAACCCAGGGATCAAACCCAGTCTCCTACATTGCAGGTAGCTTCTTTACCTACTATCTGAGCCACCTCCATGGTGACTGTGGGAGAGCTAGGTTCAATTCCTGTATTGCAAAGAACCCGTGGAGAAGGGAATAGCTACCTACTCCAGTATTCTTGCTTGGAAAATTCCACGGACAGAGGAGCCTGGCAGGCTACAGTTCATAGTGTACCAAAGAGCTGAACACATGTGTGATTAATCTTTTTTTTCTTTTACCCAAGGCAATCTACAGATTCCATTCAACCTCTGTCAAATTACCAATGTCATTTTTCACAGAACTAAACAACTACAAAAAGTTGTATGGAAGTGAAAAAGACCCCAAATCTTGAGACATAAAAAATGGACCCAGCAGAATCAGGCTCCCTTACTTCGTACTATGCTATTACAAAGCTACAGCAACCAAAATACTATGGTACTGGCACAGAAACAGAAATATAGGTCAATGGAACTGAATAGGAAGCCCAGGGATATACTTTTAAGTTAAATTTTTGTGATGCTTCACTAAATGCCTTCTGTTTAAACAGGATATGTATACCTAGACAAAAAAACGTTTGCAGTGCAACATATTCATGGTAGTCCACTTTTCTTTTGTAATAACTTACTAAAATATATAAAGATATTAAACATTTTTATACTTAAGAAAATTTTCAATAAACAATTTAAGCATTTAAATTTATTTACTAATATATTTGTAAGAATGTAAGGTAAAAATATCTTTAAGTTGTAGAATTTTGCATGATATATAAAAGCTATTTTCTATATAATTCTATCTTTTGATATAATTCTGTCACAAAGCTTAATAAAGAAACACTGTAAGGTGAAGTGTATGTTGCTAGAGAGGAAGGTATAATGTGGTAGATGGACATGAGACTGAGGGTATTCAGCTCCTGGTTCTCATTCAGATTCTGGCCAGAAATTTTAATGAAATTAGACCCTCACTGTAGTTTTCTGTACTGTACCAAAGCTTTTTCATGACATAAACTGGAACATTTTCCAATATTTCTTCCAAATAAAAAATGTGAAAATTCTATGTAGGTAGATTTCAGATCTGTGTCCCCTGACAATCTAATGTTTTTCTGTAAAAGGTCAGATAGTAAGTATCATAAACTATATGGCTGTGTAGGCTATTTATTCTCCATTAGACTACTAAACTCTGCCCTTGCAGCAGGAAAACAGCCCTGGACAATACATAAATGAAAGAATAGTGGCTGTGTGCTAATAAAACTTTGTTTACAAAAACAGATATTGGCTGGATTTGGCCCACAGGCCATAGTTCACCAACCCTGACCTAAATGATAAAGCTTTATGTTCTTAGATAAAGTAATTTAATTTGATTAATATTCCCATACTAGAAATCTGAAGAAAGGAGAAGGATTCTTCAAAGATAGATTTTTTTCACTTAGAAATCATTTTGAAGTAAATAGTTGGAAATTTATTTTTTTTAATATTAAAGGTAAAAAGAGTATTTAAGGCTTTTAGTTTTGTTTCACAAAACAGTTTAGTGAGGCATTTTAATCTTAGTGAGAAATTGAAATTATGATCAATTCTTATATAAGTGCATATAATAATGTTAATTATTGAAATTTTAATATTACCTAAACAAAATTCTGTCAACGAATATGGGAAATGGTCAGATTTTATAGTTCTCCAGTTGCTACAATTTCCTGGTCACTCAGAAGGTAAAGAATCTCCCTGCAGTGCAGAAGACCTGGATTCTATCCTTAGGTCCAAGATCACCTGGAGAAGGAAATAGCAACCTACTCTAGTATTCTTTCTGGGGTTATCTATGGACAGAGGAGCCTGGTAGGCTATAGTTCATGGAGTGGCAAAGTGTCAGACACAACTGAGTGACTTTCACTTTCAATACAAAGTGAAAGTTAAAAGTGAAAGTTGCTCACTCATGTTCCACTCTTTGCAACCACATGGACTGTATAGTCCCTGGAATTCTCCATGCCAGAATGCTAGAATGGGTAGCCTTTCCCTTCTCCAGGGGATCTTCCCAACCCAGGGATCATACCCAGGTCTCCTGCATTGTGGGAGGATTCTTTACCAGCTGAGCCATAAGGGAAGCACGAGAATAATGGAGTGGGTAGCCTATCTCTTCTCCAGTGGATCTTCCTGACCCAGAAATCAAACTACTGTCTCCTGCATTGCAGGCAGATTCTTTACCAGAGAGCTATGAGGGAAGCCCTTCAATGCAAAACTAAGTAAAATTTAATTAGATAAGTAAAATGCTAGCGTCCCAAGTTAATATGGATTACTTCTGTATGGATGTGAGAGTTGGACTATAAAGAAAGCTGGGCATCAAAGAATTGATGCCTTTGTACCGTGGTGTTGGAGAAGACTCTTTAGAGTCCCTTGGATAGCAAGGCGATCCAACCAGTCCATCCTATAGGAAATCAGTCCTGAATATTCATTGAAATGACTGAAGTTGAAGCTGAAAGTCCAATGCTTTGGGCACCTGATGCAAAGAACTGACTCATTGGAAAAGACCCTGATGCTGGGAAAGATTGAGGGCAGGAGGAGAAGGGGAAAACAGAAGATGAGATGGTTGGATGCCATCACCAACTCAATGGGCATGAATTTGATTAAACTCCGAGAGTTGGTGACGGACAAGGAGGCCTGGAGTGCTGCAGTCTATGGGGTCTCAAACAGTTGGACACAACTCAGTGACTGAACTGAACAAAACTTATTCCAAATGTTTAGCTTTTGCTTTGACTGTTGCTTGAAAACTTCATAAATCCAATGCAAAAGCAGTTGGCAAAGCCTGAGTAGATTGGTGCCATAAAAGAGGACTGTAAAATTGAACTTATTTGAGCTATGAAGATAAAAGACTGATCCTTATTTATATAGCATATTTTTTAGCCTTGTCTTGTTTTACTGCACAAATCCCTGGGAAAGAAGTGAGAATGAGCTGAAAGTATGGTAAAATATGATTTAAAAAAAAAGAAAAGAAATAATTTAAAATGTGATATTTGGCTTGTTGTTTTTAAAAGATGGGCCCGTCCATAAGTATGTTACCAGAGATTTCCATGAGATAATTTGCATATAGATAAAGTCATTTATGTATAAGGCCAGTTTATATTCCATTCTCCATTAGAAATAAATATGAATAAAGAGGTCTTGTCATGAAACAGAAGCAGAGGCAGAAGTATTGAAATCTGTAGTTAATGTTTTGTAACCACCACAGTTTGTTATTTTAATGTTGAAATATGAGTTTAATCTGCTTCTTAAGTGAAAATTAGTTGACTACATTTCTTTTTGTTGTTACATTTGTTTGCTTATTTGAAGTGTAAGTATGGGTTCCTATACCTGTGAATATTCCATTGGTTGGAAAGGTAATTAACAAATGGTTCCACAAGTCAGTTTAAATAAATGTAGTATATTCTCTCTTTTTCATCTTATTTTTTTTCCTGTGGGTTCTATATAAGTAGGAGACTTTTTTTGTTTGTTTGTTTTTCCTGAACACAAATGATCAGTCCTTTGTGGTCTGAGACACTTTCTTGTATCTGCTAAAATAGAGAACTATAATCCAATTTAGATCCACTTTCATAATGCCCATCAGAGTTCAGCCCACATTAAAATAATAGTTGAAGATCAATAGAAAGGAAGGGAGGAAATAACACAAAAAATATTATTTGCCACATCTTTCCTGAGATACAGTATGTGTCATGTCAAAGACTTTCAAATAAATGGTTGACAGACTAAACGAGTCAATGCAAAAAAAAACAAAGTCTTACATTTATGTTTAGTATTTCCATTTAATATTTTACTTTCTTTTAATTTTTATTTTTACTTTATTTTACTTTACAATACTGTATTGGTTTTGCCATACATTGACA
>SJYA01005176.1:0-27160 GCA_006410615.1 Neotragus moschatus
GATCTCAGAATTATACCCAGCCCAAATGAGGCATTTTACACAGTTGTTGAATTATTGAATAAATGTAACACCTAAATTTTTTAAAAGGCAAAAACTTTACATATATACCAGTATTTTAAATAAATCATTTCAATTCACTGAAAGCTTAAAAATAGTTTATTATTTTGTATAATAGTTTGTATAAAGTCTTTTTAAACATTATTTTTATATTTATCATAAATATATTAAAATTTTAGTGAACATTAACTGTCATTTTAGCATGTTATTTCCAACTTTCTCCCCTGGATGGTATATAACACTGGGCTCTAGTCTATATTAAGCCAATCTCTGCAGTTGTTGGCTTCCTGGGCTCTTATTTGGGGCCTGTCAATTATTAGTTATGAGAACAAGGATAAGTGACATACACTATGTATCTCAAAATTGTTCATTTCTAAAATGCAGATAAAGCATATCTACATAACAGGATGATTATAAGATTAAATCAGTTAATATATATATAATGAGTATGTGGTTGAATGTCTATTGCAAGCTAAGTTCGGCTCAGAGGGTAAAGAATCCTCCTGCAACACAGGAGACTAGAGTTCATTTCCGGGTTGAGAAGATCGCCTGGAGAAGGAAATGGCTACCTGCTCCAGTTCTCTTGCCTGGAGAATTCCATGGATAGAGGAGCCTGGTGGGCTACAGTGCATGAGGTTGCAAGAGTCAGTCATGATTGAGTGGCTAACACTTTCACTTTACACTTTTCACATGATAATGATGATAATTTTCATACCTATATCTCCTTAAAGAAAGTGTCCACACAGGACACTGCAAAAGAGAGTGACTTCTGAAAAGTTAAGTATATGGTTTTAGATTTGCCTTTGCAGAGTCAAAACCAAGTTTAATATCTAGTTGATACAAATAACTATCTAAAATTTGGGACATATCAGAAGGAACGATACAGATTCTGTATGCAGGAACATGTATGTTTATATACATATGAAATAATGTGCAAAATTTGTGCTTCTCCCCACTCCCTTAAACAACCCCAAAATAACTCTAAATTTTGGATTCAATATCAGTCACAATAAATAGGAAGCAATTATTTTTAAGAACACAGATATATATTCTCCAGTGTCAATTCTGCTTTAACAACCTATTCATTGATTTCAATTTCAGTTTCTTAATAGTGCATAATTATATTTTTCTTTCTTTTCACAACTAGGAAAGCATATACCATAAGACATTTATGAGTACTCTAGAAAGTTTTAGAAGCTTTTTGTTGTTGTTGTTTTCTATTTATTAATTTAATTTTGGAAGAGTTTTAGACTTACAGAAAAACTGAAAAGATAGTATGGAGTTCCCAAATACCCTCTTACATAGTTTCCCTTACAATTAACCTATTACCATGTTATGGTATATCTGTTAATGATTAATGCAGGTGACACCACCCTTATGGCAGAATGTGAAGAGGAAATAAAGACCCTCTTGATGAAAGTGAAAGAGCAGAGTGAAAAAGTTGACTTAAAGCTCAACATTCAGAAAACGAAAATCATGGCATCTGGTCCCACTACTTCATGGCAAATAGATGTGGAAACAGAGGAAACAGTGGCTGACTTTATTTTTCTGGGCTCTAAAATCACTGCCGGAGAAGAAAATGGCACCTCACTCCAGTACTCTTGCCTGGAAAATCCCATGGATGGAGGAGCCTGGTCGGCTGCGGTCCATGGGGTCACTAAGAGTCAGGCATGACTGAGCGACTTCACTTTCGCTTTTCACTTTCATGCATTGGAGAAGGAAATGGCAACCCACTCCAGTATTCTTGCCTGGAGAATCCCAGAGACAAAGGAGCCTGGTGGGCTGCTGTCTATGGGGTCGCAGAGTCGGACATGACTGAATCGACTTAGCAGCAGCAAAATCACTGCAGGTGGTGACTACAGCCATGAAATTAAAAGATACTTACTCCTTGGAAGGAAAATTATGACCAACCTAGACAATATATTAAAAAGCAGAGACATTACTTTGCCAAAAAAGGCCCGTCTAGTGAAGGTTATGGTTTTTCCAGTGGTCATGTATGGATGTGAGACTTGGACTATAAAGAAAGCTGAGCACTGAAGAATTGACCCTTTTGCACTGTGGTGTTGGAGAAGACTCTTGAGAGTCCTTTGGACTGCAAGGAGAGCCAAACAGTCCATCCTAAAGTAGTTCAGTCTTGGGTGTTCATTGGAAGGACTAGTGAAGCTGAAACTCCAATACTTTGGCCACCTGATGCAAAAAGCTTACTCATTTGAAAAGGCCCTGATCCTGGGAAATGTTGAGGGCAGGAGGAAAAGGGGACAATGGAGGATGAGATGGTTGGATGGCATCCTTGACTCAATCCAATGGACGTGGGTTTGAGTAGATTCCGGGAGTTGGTGATGGACAGGGAGGTGTAGTGTGCTGCGATTCATGGTGTCACAGGGTCTGACACGACTGAACTACTGAACTGAACTAAACTGAACGAGCTGATATTGATACATTATTATTAACTAAAGTGCATATGTAATTAAAATTCTTTAGTTTTTACCTAATAGCTGAAACTCCAGTACTTTGGCCACCTCATGCGAAGAGTTGACTCATTGGAAAAGATTTGGATTCTGGGAGGGATTGGGGGCAGGAGAAGAAGGGGACGACAGAGGATGAGATGGCTGGATGACATCACTGACTCGATGGACACGAGTCTGAGTGAACTCCTGGAGTTGGTGATGGACAAGGAGGCCTGGCGAGCTGCGATTCATGGGGTCGCAAAGAGTCGGACACGACTGAGCGACTGAACTGAACTGAATATCCATTTTCTGCTTCAAGATCCCATCCAGAATACCATAGAACATTTAATTCTTTGGTCTCTTTATGCTCTTCTTGGCTGTGAATTTCTTAGACTTTTCTTGCTTGATGAACTTGATAGTTTTAAGGAGTACAGCTCAAGCATATTGCATGATATTCCTCAAATAAACTGTGTCTAATTTGTTTTATAATAAGCCTGTAGTTATGAGTTTGGGGGTTTAGAAAGGTTTTTGATTACCTCTTCCCTCACTACAAGGTTACAATTACTCCTTTCCTGCCATTTTCAAGAATCAGTATTTCCATGACTGAAAGCTATTTTTTACCTTTAAGATAAAATTTTTTAATAACTTATTAACTATCTCTTGGGTAAATTATTTATTAGCTGAACTGAAATCAATACTAACATCTACTAAGTTTGAGAACTACAAAAGAAAGGTAGATAAATTTATCCCTATTTTCAGAAAAATGTGTAAAATGGGTCCTTCAATTAATCAATTTGTCCATGATTATACAGCATATAATAGATAGAATTGAGACATAAATTTTGCTTACTTCTGTTTTAAATCACACTACATTAATTCAGTTCACTCAGTCATGTCTGACTCTTTGTGACCTCATGAACCACAGCATTCCAGGCATCCCTGTCTATCATCAAATCCCAGAGTCCACCCAAACCTATATCCATCGAGTCAGTGATGCCATCCAACCATCTCATCCTCTGTCATCCCCTTCTCCTCCCACCTTCAATATTTCACAGCATCAGGGTCTTTTCCAATGAGTCAGCTATTCGCATCAGGTGGCCAAAGTATCAGAGCCTCAGGTTCAACATCAGTCCTTCCAATGAACACCCAGGGCTGATCTTTAGGATGGACTGGTTGGATTTCCTTGCAGTCCAAGGGACTCTCAAGAGTCTTCTCCAACATACAGTGCAAAAGCATCAATTATTCAGTGCTCAGCTTTCTTTATAGTCCAATCTTCACATCCATACATGACCACTGGAAAAACTATAGCCTTGACTAGATGGACATTTGTTGGCAAAGTAATATCTCTGCTTTTTAATATGCTCTCTAGGTTGGTCATAACTTTCCTTCCAAAGAGTAAGTGTCTTTTAATTGTATGGCTGCAGTCACCATCTGCAGTGATTTTGGAGCCCAGAAAAATAAAGTCTGACACTGTTTCCACTGTTTCCCCATCCCACACTACACAGCACTTCAAATATGAGCAAAACCTTCTTTTTATTTCAAATTTCTTCTATTCAATATTTAAAAGTGATTCCATCCTAAAATTAGTAATGGGCAGTGGTCATGTGTTATAGTTTCTCCTTCTAAATAGGTGTTTTATTACTCCCTAGAGAATCCCTGCTCCCAATTTTTGACTTGAATGAAAAGAAGCAAGTGATTGAAGATCATTTATTTGACATGGACTGTATTTGAAATTAAATATTAAAGAGACATGGAAATATTGGAGTCGAAAATAGCCTATCTTCCAGTTTCTGCAAACTTTGAATGACAAGTTGGAAGTTGAGAGAGTGATGGATTCTTTCCCATTTAGTCGATTTCAAAGAATATAGTCTACAATACTGCAGATGTATAGAGAAGGTATAAAATTTATATATTTAAAGAGTATCCACCATACAGTTGAAGAAAAAGTTATTAATTTTTAAAACCTATTACATAGTTCTGTAGCTCCTCATGGTTTCATGATTCTCCTTCCCCACACTTTGCCTTACTCTCATCTAAAGCAATCACTCCCTCTATTCTTAGTTATCATCCAGATATTTTTCTTAATAATTTTGCCTTATGTTTGTGTGTCTTATAACATTTGTGTTTTGCATGTATTAACCTTTATATAACTTTGAACTTCTTTAAATATGCTAATACGTCTTGTCCTTTTTCTCTTGCTCTTGCTCTCTTTCTTTTTCTCTCTTCCTTCCTCCTTCTGTGTGTCTGTACATGTGGCTCTGGTTCATAAAATTTTATTCTTTTTTATGATTGTACCACACTGTATTCATCGTCCCACTGGTGAACATTTAGGCATTCCCAAATTTTTGATATTAAAGTTTCTTATAATGAAGAGTATTACACATTACTTGGTTTCCATAGGGAAATTTCTCCCTGGTCCAAGGATTTACAGGGAAGAATGGAATTGCTGATATAAGCTACTGCAGCACATATTTGCATATATTTGACTCTTAAATATTGTAAACCTTCTTTTCAAAGAGGTCGTGCCAATTCACATTGCCATAGTATTGGGGATTTCTATTGATGTCTAATGTTCTAAATCCCTCCCAAAATTGGAAATATGAGACATTATTTTTTAACAAACTCTTTTAAAATTACTTTTGTTGCATTTTATTGATAATTAGTAAAGTCAAATGTATAATCTTTTTTTTTATGACTCGTGGGGTTCCTCTTTATATTTTTGCATTGTTTGGTTATTTGTCAGAGGAAAAATTTATTTACCTTGTTAATTTTTAGGAGTTCCATGTGTATCCTGGACACTAAATTTCTGCTGTCTACATTCTCTGCAAATCCTTTAACATTTATTTGATAATTTTATTCAGTTCAGTTCAGTCACTCAGTTGTGTCTGACTATTTGTGACCCCATGGACTGCAGGATGCCAGCCTTCCCTGTCCATCACCAACCCCCAGAGCTTGATTACACTCATGTCTATCGAGTCGGTGACACCAACCATTTCATCCTCTGTCATCCCCTTCTCCTCCAGCCTTCAATGTTTCCCAGCATCAGGGTCTTTTCGAATGAGTTGGCTCTTTACATCAGGTGGCCAAAGTATTGGAGCTTCAGCTTCAGCATCAGTCCTTCCAATGAATATTCAAGATTGATTTCCTTTAGGATGGACAGGTTGGATCTCCTTGAAGTCCAAAGGTGGCTCAAGAGTCTTCTTCAACACCACAGTTCAAAAGTATCAGTTCTTTGGTGCTCAACTTTCTTACGGTCCAAGTCTCACATCCATACATGACTACTGGAAAAACCATAGCTTTTACTAGATGGACATTTGTTGGCAAAGTAATGTCTCTGCTTTTTAATATGCTGTATAGGATTGTCATAACTTTGCTTTCAAGAAGCAAGTGTCTTTTAATTTCATGGCTGAAGTCATCTGCAGTGATTTTGGAGTTTTATATCAGCTTTAGTGTAGTCAAATACATCCATATATTTGCAATTCATGCTTCCATTCTTCAATATTTGGTGCTAAGATAATATCTCATGCTCAGTAAATTCCAACTCTTTGCAACCCAATACACTGTAGCCCATCAGGCTCCTCTGTCCATGGAGTTATCCAAGCAAGAATACTTGAATGGGTTGCCATATTCTCCTCCAGGCAGCTTCCCAACCCAAGGATTAAACCCATGTTTCTTACATTTCCTGCATGGTAGGCAGGTTCTTTACCACTAGCATCACTTGGCTATATGTTTTTATACATCTTGGTTTTAACTTGCTAAAATATTTGTCAGCTCCTTGAATCAATACCCATAAGAAGACATGTGTATTACATGAATTCTCACTTTTAAGTCCTGTACAACTTCTTCAATCATACACATTTTCTAATCAATGATAATACACTTTTGTTCTAATAAATATAGCTTCATTGAGCCACAAAACTAATGGGCTATAAAAAATAAACTGTTTCTATTTATAGGAAAACAAATATAATTAAATATAGTTTTAGCTTTTTGCTATAATAATTTTAAAATATTTAATTTAAAATATTCTTGAGAGGTCATTTAGAAACACTCTGGAGACAAGAAAGAATATGTATTTAAGAAAGGGCTCAGGTATTACTCAGGGAATAACTTGAAACTCTGAGTAAAACACTTTCACAGAACAAGAGCTGAGGAATTAATCTTTAAGAAGAGCATCTGGTAAAAGCTCAAGTCTGAAATGACCTTTGAAAACTGTGAAGTTAACAATTCTCCACATAATTAATTTATATTTTATATAAAATTTACTTTATAGCCAAGTCAGAAACACGCATGCTATACTTTTGAAAACTGGATTAATATGAATCTCTTAGATTTTTAGGCAAGTCAATCTTATTTGATTTGCAGGTTGCTCTGTGACATCAACCACATGTCATCAATACATGCTTGAAAAAATCTGTAAAAGCCAGCATATACTTATCCGAAGCGATCTGTATTTACACTTTTGATCAGTACAGAACAATAATGATCTTCATAAATGATAATTATGAGTTTTTCCAGGTGTAGTTAGGACTATTCTTTGAAAAAACAGTTCTAGACAATGAGATTTGAGGGTTATGGATCTGATATACCTGTTTTACTTTAATCTACTTCTTAAAGAAACTCCACGGAGTTTCTCAAAGGAACTAGAGTACACTTTTGGAAAAAGGGAGGAGACATATTTTCCCAAATGTCAATAGCTACTACTTTTATAACTTTTTGAAGTTAGGAATCATTTTGGAAGATGAGAAAAAGAAAGATAAGTAGTATCGTTAATGAAATAAATGAGGCCAGTATTAATACAATCATAACATTTGCTAGTAGTAGAGACTAAAGAGTTTAAAATTAATTTTTTTTAAATTAAGAGACAAAATGTAATTTTGTGAATTTTAGTCAGGAAGACATTTCAGAAGACTTGGAACTAACCTTTCATTAAGTCATTAGTTGACCAAGCTTCCACCTTTGTGTTTTTTTTTTAATTTAAGCTTATAAATATTCCTCACAGATATTCTTTGATTTTCTGCCATGTTTTCAGAGCTCTGCTTCTACACTCTTACAAGTCTGAGGTTAGGATCATTTGTGATTTTATTTGAACAATGCATCATTGCTTCAGCATTTTAAGGTTTCTTTTTCCAAGGAGATATTATAACAAATAATTTAAGAACATAGAACTTCTTTGTAGCTGGAAATGTATATTTGAATGCTATCGTGACCTCTAGTTTACTAGATTAAACACTGCTCATCAATGAATCTGGAATAATAGTTTCTATTTTATACAGTTGTTCTAAGAATTAACTCAAATAATATATTTTAAATATTAGGAATACATATATGTATTTGATAGGGAAAAAGTACATTTGTAGCCTCATAAATATATATTTATAAAAGTTTCAAAACTTCTGTTCATAATAATTGAAAACATTTATAACAAGGTTTTAAAGATATACAGTTTATATAAAAAAGTCAATCTTTTTCTACATGCCATCAATAGGCAAATAAAATTTGATATTAAAAATGTAATCATTTACATCAGAAACAAAAAAGTACAAATCTAATGAAGTATGTACAAAATATATTTTCCTTTATATGAAAAAAACTACAAAACTCTATTGAAAAATATCAAAGAAGAGCTAAATAAACAGAGAGATAGCCCATGTTCACAGATAGGAAGACTTAATAATGCAGATGCCAGTTCTTTTGAATTTGATCTAGAGATCTAAGGCAATCTCAATCGAAATCAAGCAAGTAATTTTGTGGATATAGAGTAAATGACTCTGAAATTCATTTTAAAGTTTTACTATCAGCAAAGACCCAGAATAATTAGCATAATATTTAAAGAGAAGAGGATTGACAGCTGTCTTCCATACTTTCTTGTTCAAATAAGACATAAGCTCAGGTAAACAAACAAATATATCACAGAAATATAACAGAGAGCCCCAAACAGACCCACATAAACTGATCTGGGACAAAGGCACAAAGGTAATACAAAGAAGCAGAGATAATCTTTTCAACAAATGGTGCTGGAACAATTGGAATTCCATGTGTTAAATAAATTTAAAAAAATTAAAGAATCTAAATGCAGAGCTTATACCTTCACAAATATTGATTCACAGACTTAACTGTAATACACAAAATTATCAAATTTCTAAAAGAAAACATAGGAAAAAAACCCCTAGACAACCTTGGATATGACCTTTGAATTAGAAAACCACAGATAAAATCCATGGAAGAAATTATTAATAACTTGTATTTCATTCATTTGAGACTTCTCTGCAAAAGAAGCTGTCTAGAGAATGAAAAGACAAGTCAATTGGAGAAAATATTTGTAAAAGACATATCTTATAGAGGATTTTTATCCAGAATATACAAAAAACTTTTAAAACTCAACAGAAAAAATAATCTAGTTTAAAAAAATGGGCCTTCAACTAACAAAAGACATTTCAGCAAATAGAAATACAGATGACAAAACAGTTCAGTTCAGTTCATCTCAGTCTAACAGTTGTGTCCAACTCTTTACAACCCCATGGGCTGCAGTACACCAGGGTCCATGTCCATCATCAACTGCTGGTGCTTACTGAAACTCATGTCCATTGAGTCGGTGATGCCATCCAATCATCTCATCCTCTGTCATCCCCTTCTCCTCATGCCCTAAATCTTTCCCAGCATCAAGGACTTTTCCACTGAGTCAGTTCTTCACATCAGATGGCCAAAGTATTGAAGCTTCATCTTCAGCATCAGTCCTTTCAATGAATATTCAGGACTGATTTCTTTTAGGATGGACTGGTTGGATCTCCTTGAACTTCAAGGGACTCTCAAGAATTTTCTCCAACACCACAGTTCAAAAGTATCAATTCTTTGGCGCTCAGGTTTCTTTATAGTCCAGCTCTCACACCCACCCATGACTACTTGAAAAACCATAGCTTTGACTAGATGGACCTTTGTCAACAAAGTAATGTCTCTGCTTTTTAATATGCTATCTATGTTGGTCATAACTTTTCTTCCAAGGAGTAAGCGTCTTTTAATTTCATGGCTGCAGTCACCATCTGCAGTGATTTTGGAGCCCCCCCAAAAATAAAATCTCTCACTGTTTCCAATGTTTCCCCATCTATTTCCCATGAAGTGATGGGACTAGATGCCATGATCTTCATTTTCTGAATATTAAGTTTTAAGCCAGCTTTTTAGCTTTCTTCTTTCAATTTCATCAAAAAGCTCTTTAGTTCTTCTTCACTTTCTGCCATAAAGGTGATGTCATCTAAATATTTGAGGTTATTGATATTTCATTTGGCAATCTTAATTCCAGCTTGTGCTTCATACACCCTGGTATTTTGTGTGATGTACTCTGCTTATAAGTTAAATAAGTAGGGTAATAATGTATAGCCTTGACTTACTATTCTCCCCATTTGGAACCAGTCTGTTATTCCATGTCCAGTTCTAACCTTCTTGACCTGCATGCAGATTTCTCAAGAGGTAGGTCAGGTGGTCTGGTATTCCCATCTCTTTCAGAATTTAAAGAAAATTTCCACAGTTTGTTGTGATCTATACAGTCAAAGGCTTTGGCATAATCCATTAAGGAGAAGTAAATATTTTTTCTGGAATTCTCTTGCTTTTTTGATGACCCAACAGATATTGGCAATTTGATCTCTGGTTCCTCTGCCTTTTCTGAATCCAGCTTGAATATCTATAACTTCACAGTTCACATATTTTAAAGCCTGGCTTGGAGAATTTTGAGCATTACTTTGCCAGTGTAGGAGATGAATGCAATTGTGCAGTAGTTTGAGCATTCTTTGGCATTGCCTTTCTTTGGGATTGGAATGAAAACTGACTTTTTCCATTCCTTTGGCCACTGTCGTGTTTTCTAAATTTGCTGGCACATTGAGTGCAGCACTTTCACATTATTATCTTTTAGGATTTGAGACAGTTCTACTAGAATTCCATCACCTCCACTAACTTTGTTCATACTGATGCTTCCTAATGCCCACTTGACTTGGCAGTCCAGTATGTCTGGCTCTGTGTGAGTGATCACATCTTTGTGGTTAACTAGGTCATGAAGATCTTTTTTGTATAGTTCTTCTGTATATTCTTGCCACCTCTTCTTAATATCTTCTGCTTCTGTTAGGTCCATACGATTTCTGTCCTTTATTGCACCCATCTTTGCATGCTCAGTAAATCTTTGGGCATGCTCAGCAAATATTTAATCAAATTTTCTGTTGATGGGTGGGGCTGTGTTCCCTTCCTGTTGTTTGACTTGAGGCCAAATTATGGTGGAGGTTATGAAGATAATGGTGACCTCCTTCAAATGGTCCCATGCAGACACTGCTGCACTCAGTGCCTACTATAATGTAGCAGGCCAGTGTTCACCCATGTCTCCACCGGAGACTCTTAGACTCTCATGGGCAAGTCTGGGTCAGTCTCTTGTGGGGTGACTACTCCTTTCTCTTGGGTTCTGGTACACACAAGATTTCTTTTTTGTGTGTGTGTGCCTTCAAGGCGTCTGTTTCCACAGTCCTGTGTAAGTTCTGGCAGCTCTATGGTGGGGTTAATGGCAACCTCGTCCAAGAGGGCTTATGCCATACCCAAGTCTGCTGCACCCAGAGCCCCTGTCCTTGTGGAAGGCCACTGCTGACCTGTACTTCCCCAAGAGACATTCACACTCTCAAAATAATGTCATCAGTGGACTGCAAATTAAACTATGAGATAACACTACACAACTTTAGAATGGCCATATTTCATAACACTGACACTATATGAATTCTGGTCAGAATGTTTATCAATAGGAATTCCTATTCAATGTTGGTGGAAATGTGAAATTGTATAGTCACTTCAGAGGACAGGTGGGCAATTTCTTACAAAACTAAAAATATCCTTACCATAGAATCTAACAATAATCCTCCTTAGTATTTACTCAAAAGATTAGAAATAATCCCATAAAAACCTTGACAAAGGTGTTTATAGTATAGCTTGATTCATAATTTCCTAAGCTGGAAAGTGACAAATATGTTCCTCAGTAGGTGAGTGGTTAAATACATTGTGGAACACCCAGAAAATATATTATTATTAATCATTAAAAAGACATGTACTGTCAAGCTATGAAAAGACATGTAGAAGACTTAAATGCATAATATAGAGTGAGAGAAGGCAATTGAAAAGTCTACCTATAGTACAATTTCAACTATATCACACTCTGAAAAAGGCAAAACCATGGAGACAGAAAAAGGATCAGTGGATGTCAGAGACTGGAGAAAGGAGGAATGCCCATAGTTTTTTCAAAGCAAAGAACTCCTCTATATGATATAATGGTGGAGAGAGGTCATAGGTCAAAACCCATAGAAAGTACAACATCAAAAGTGAACCATAATATAAACTAAGACTCAATGATAATGTTGTGTCAATGTAGGGTCTATTATAACAAAGGTATACAACTCAAGAATACTGATAATATGGGAGGTTCAGGCTGGTTTTAGAAAAGGCAGAGGAACCAGAGATCAAATTGCCAACATCCAATGGATCATGAAAAAAGCAAGAGAGTTCCAGAAAAATATCTACTTCAGCGTTATCGACTATGTCAAAGCCTTTGACTGTGTGGATCAAAATAAACTGTGGAAAACTCTGAAAGAGATGGGAATACCAGACCACCTGACATGCCTTTTGAGAAATGTGTATGCAGGTCAAGAAGCAACAGTTAGAACTGGACATGGAACAACAGCCTGGGTCCAAATAGGAAAAAGGAGTATGTCAAGGCTGTATATTGTCAATGTGCTTGTTTAAATTATATGCAGACTATGTCATAAGAAACACTGGGCTGGAGGAAGCACAAGTTGGAATCTAGATTGCCAGGAGAAATATCAATAACCTCAGATATGCAAATGACACCACCCTTATGGCAGATAGTGAAGAGGAACTAAAAAGCCTCTTGAAGAAAGTGAAAGTGGAGAGTGAAAAAGTTGGATTAAAGCTCAACTTTCAGAAAATGAAGATCATGGCAACTGGTCCCATCCCTTCACGGGAAATAGATGGGGAAACAGTGAAAACAGTGTCAGACTTTATTTTGGGGGGCTCCAAAATTACTGCAGATAGTGATTGCAGCCATGAAATTAAAAGAAGCTTACTCCTTGGAAGGAAAGTTATGACCAATCTAGACAGCATATTAAACAACAGAGAGATCACTTTGTCAACAAAGGTCCACTAGTCAAGGCTATGGTTTTTCCAGTAGTCATGTATGGATGTGAGAGTTCGACTATAAAGAAAGCTGAGCACAGAAGAATTGATGCTTTTGCACTGTGGTGTTGGAGAAAATTCTCGAGAGTCCCTTGGACTGCAAGGAAGTCCAACCAGTCCATCCTAAAGGAGATCAGTCTTGGGTGTTCACTGGAAGGACTGATGTTGAAGCTGAAACTCCAGTATTTTGGCCACCTGGTTAGAAGGGCTGATTCATTTAAAAAGACTCTGATGCTGGGAGAGATTGAGGGAAGAAGGAGAAGGGGATGACAGGATGAAATGGTTGTATAGCATCACCAACTCAGTGCACATAGGTTTGGGTGGACTCCGGGAGTTGGTGATGGACAGGGATGCCTGGCATGCTGCAGTTTATGGGGTCACAAAGAGTCAGACACAACTAAACGGCTGAAATGAACTGATGCATGCATTTAGCCAAGGAGTACATCGGAAATCTACTTTCTGCTCAAATTTGTTTTAAATCTAAAATTGCTCTTAAACTATTAAAAAATAAGATGTTCATTTCAACACTCCTTGTAATGCTCAAGAGTTGAAAGCAACCTAAATGGCCATCAATAAGGGAGTGAATAAATAAAATGATTCATACTGTGGTAGACTATAAATATGGTTACAATTTCTTAACCTCCCTGCACTTATGCCCTTATAATATGATGTGGCAGAAAGCAGGAATGTTTCTCTACTCTTTGAATTTGATTTGACTATGTGACTTCCAATTAGCTACATGTGAAACAGGCAGACATCTGAAAAATGCTTGCATATTGGGGTCTTTCTCTTGCTGTACTTGGAACCCTACACTGCCATTTGAATAAAGTTGAGACAGGCTGCTGGAAGATGAGAAGTCACATAGAGGACTGAGGCACACTGGCTGATATTTGCCAACCTCCAGAGTGTGAATGAGGCCATCCTAGAGTAAAATAGCCACCAACTGACCTTCCAGCTGACCACAGAGGCATGAAAAACCTCATTGGAAATTGGCTAAACTCAATTAGACCAAAAACAACTGTGCAGATAACTTTTGAAGGCCACTGAGATTTGGGGTGGCTTGTTTCACAGTAGTAGATAACTGACTCCCATCCATAAGATGGAATATATTTGTTAGCCTCTCAGTAGTGTCTGACTCTTTGCAACCCCATGGACTGTAGCCATCAGGCTCCTCTGTCTGTGGAATTCTCCAGGCAAGAATACTGGAGTCGGTAGCTATTCCTTTTTCCAGTGGATCTTCTGGTCCTGGGGATTGAACCCAGTTCTCTCACACTGCAGGCAGATTCTTTACCGAGCCACGAGGGAAGCCCATCAAATGAAATACCATGAATCAATTTGAAAGAATGAAGCCAGTATATGTGTATTAGCATATTGACATGGAAAAATTGCTGAGGTATATTAATAAGAAAAAAAAAGGAAAGAGAAAACAAACAAACAAAAAAAAAGCATGATGACTTAATAATTCTATAGACCTTACCACAGTATTCCAGTACTTTTTTCCTCTTAAGATTATGGATGGTTTGTTGGTCATAAAGATAGTAAAATCACCTATGCAATAAAGTGCTTAAATGTCTTCAAAATTACCAAACAAGACATGAAAGATATTTTACTGCAGATGAAAATGCTTCAAGATAAAACTTCATCTTCTCAGATCAAATGTTATCACCCTGTGTAAGTTACTTACATTATGTGTTATTCTCACTCACATTTGCTCAATTTCCAGACAAAGAAATGCAGAGAAGTGTCTACTTATTCAATTGTGGACATTTATATGTTTAAAAAAATATTTTTTTAAAAAAGAAACACATTATTCCCAAAGTTTATTAAAAATTAAATATTTATCTCCATTTTTCTAATAATCTTTTCAAAACAAAAAGAAATAACCACTTCAAATAAAATCCAACCATGAGAATATCTTCAGATCATTTTATTCTATTTCTGAGGCAAATCATTATGCTCTACATTTCTAAAATCAGTTCTATTTTCCTCAAATCTATTTTTGGAAATAGAACATAGCCTTAGAAAAACACAGTTATAAAAGATATTACATTTAAAGTAGAACTTATTCAGAATAATCTGGCAAGCAAAAACCTATTTCTGCCAATGTCTATGAATCATCACCCTCATACTAGTAAATGTTTTTTAAATCAAAGATTATCCCTTCTGAGGGAACATGGTAATAATTATTTAGAAAAATAATACTCACAAGTGAATAGTGCCCTTGTTTATAATTAAAAGGACTATATCTTATAAAAAGCAACTCAGAATAAACCAGAAGGAGTGGTTATATTTTAAACAGGAAAAAAAAATAAAGCAGAGTGCTTTGTTTCCAAACATGGGATAGTAAGAAAAACTTTTCATATCTTAAATTCTTACAGACTGATAAATTATGTATGCCAAAGTTGCATTTAGGAATAGTTTCATTTGTGTTTTAAAAGTACTAAAATCCCATGTTGAATTTCTTGGATAGCTTTATCATGTATAATCACTACGCCTAGAAAAGATCTGGTAAGTGAACAGATAGAGTCACTATGAAATAAACAAACATTATAAAAATTTTTTTAGTTAATTTTAAAAAGACATTAATTTTATGTAAGCTAATCCTGCTTTCTCCATAATTTAGTTCTAGTCTTCAGGGAAAGGGAAAGGGAAAGTTGCTCAGTCGTGTCCGACTCTTTGCTACCCCATGGACTGTAGCCTACCAGGCTTCTCAGCCATGGGATTTTCCAGGCAAGAGTACTGGAGTGGGTTGCCATTTCCTTCTCCAGGGGATCTTCCCAACCCTGGGATCGAACCCCCGTCTCCCACATTGTAGGCAGACGCTTTACCCACTGAGTCACCAGGGAAGCCCAAGGTATAGTATTACTCTACATATTTTATTATAAAATATTAATTTATCTTGAAATTTAAGATTGTAAGAGGTTTAAGTCTACCATAATATTTTATGAGGCTTAGGGGCCATTTCCCCACCCATTGGAAGCATAAATTAAATTATATTATCTAAATTAAATTATTTAAAGTAACATTATCAATAAGTGGGAAAATGTGGCATGATATTCAGAAAGCATAAAGTCTGATTTATGTATGACTTTAAGTAAGCTTATTTTGTATAAAGTAATGTGCATTAACTTATTCTGAAAATGTAGTGATTCATACTATAGCATGTAATTTACTATTATATATATTACTTATACCATAATGTGTGTGTCTGTGTGTAGGCAAAGAAGAAAATGTCTTTAAATATTATTAATTTCCATCTAGACATGACACAAAAACTGACTTTATAAAAACATAATTTTTGTCACAACTTCTTTATTACTTATTACTAATAACCTGAGGTAAATTATTTCTTCTTTCAAAAGATCATTTGTCTATGTATCTTGGCATTAGCAAAGACATCATCATTATATTTAGATTTTCCAAGGTGGCACTAGTGGTAAAGAACCTGCCTGACAATGAAGGAGACACAGGAGACTCGGGTTAGATCCCTGGATCAAGAAGATCCTCTGGAAGAGGGAAAAGCAACCCACTCCAGTGTTCTTGGCTGGAGAATCCCATGGGCAGAGGAACCTCGTGGGCTATGGTCTATAAGGTTGCAAAGAGTTGGACATGACTTAAGCAACTTAGCACACATGCACTATGCTAAAACATTTTTGCAAAGGTTATTATTAAAAAAGCAATATCCAAAATAAACTTCTTTAAATATTTTCATAAAAATAAATGTGGATAGATTTATAAATACATTGAAGTGAAGTGGCTTAGTCATGTCCAACTCTTTGCGACCCCGTGGACTGTAGCCTGCCAGGCTCTTCTGTCCATGGGATTTTCCAGGCAAGATTACTGGAGTGAGTTGCCATTTCCTTCTCCAATAAATACATTAGTTCTTAGATAAGAACTAAACAGAAATTACTAAACAGAAATCTTAAATATAAAAACAAGTAATTAATAAGTATCTTGCTATTATCAGGGAATATTTTAAGAACTCCACAATAAAAACCTTCTGCATAACACATGAAATTGCACCATAGAAGTCACTCATAAATTGTCACCTAAAACAAACATCTTCAGATGAGTTACTAATCTTTCAAAATTATTTATAAGGTAAAAAATAATTGTTTTATGAGTAATTGATTGACTGTTTAAAATTGAAATCATTGCACACATAAAACAACTGCATAACCGGAGACATAAATACCAGATGATTTACAAACAGATAAATACAAAAATAATAAGGAAGATAATCAGGAATTAAACATAGATATTCAGGAATTACAGTCAGGAGTGGGACACTGATATTCCAGTTTACACAAATCTGAACTTAATTAATTGTGCCAACTTGCCCTCAATTTTGAAAATTTATATTCTGTAGTCATAAGCATTATATCTTTGCAAAACAACAGAACTGTATGTAGGGAACCAAGTGTGACATATGTCCACTAGGATATTCTTTACCTGCCATTTTCTGGCTATAAACCTCCTCCAAAGAATTGTGAGTTTAAGACATTTTTTTCCCCAAAATTCTAGAAAGTGGTGAAATAATTCTAAGGAATGTTAGTAAGTTAAATACTTGTTTCATGCATTCTTTAAAGCAATATCCCTCCTTAGGAAACTGGTTTTGCAATGACCAAAATAAAACTGTTGATAAGTTTAGATTCAAATAAGTAATGTTAGGAAATTTTATTTGTTTCTTTTGGTGGACAGATACTCTGGAATTATTTTAAACTATATTTGTAAAAGGATTTACTCATAATATAAAATAAAAATAATTTATATTATAGTTTGTAATACATGGTAGATACTGGAAAAGACCCAGTACATTCTATCTCTCATACTTTTTTCTAGCTCTGAGAATATTAATGCAAGGATTTAGAGTATGACTTTTTAATAAATAACCTTAAGGGCTTCCCCGGTAGTCAGATGGTAAAGAATCTGTCTGCAATGCAGGAGACCTGGATTCATTCCCTGGGTTGGGACAATTGCCTGGAGAAGGCAATGGCAACCCACTCCAATATTCTTGCCTGGGAAATCCCATGGACAGAGAAACCTGGTGAGCTATAACCCATAGGTCGCAAAGAGTTGGATACGACTGAGTGACTTTCACATTTACATTCAGAAACAACTTTAAAGCCGGTACATTAAATATGCTAAGTTTTAAACATTAATTAATTTAAAAATAATGATGTAGTGACTACAATATGCCAGGCACTGCTGTAGGTGCTAAGAAAATGCAAAGAAGCAAATAAAGTTCTGTTCTCCTGGAGCTTATAATCCATGTAGAATGAGTAAGGTGAGATAAATAAGCAAATATAGAATATATCAGGTAGGTATTTCTGCTGTTATTAAATATAAAGCAAGTAAGGGGAAAAATAGTGATGCAGGTGGTGAGAGTAACATTTCAACCTGTGAGCAGGAGGGTCTCTAATTGGAGGCTCTGCTTTAGCAGAAATTTGCATGAAGTAAGAGAGAAAGCATGCTATTAGGCAAGAAAGTGGTCATATAAAGGGCAATGATGACGTTTCAAAGTTCCAAAATGATATGTGCTTATAGCAAGAGGTGGGTTCAGGATTGGGAACTCATGTACACTCGTGGCTGATTCATGTCAGTGTATAGCAAATCGAATACAGTATTGTAAAGCAAAACAAGCTAAAAATAAAAATTAAAAAAAAAAAAAAAAAAGAATAGCAAGACCAACGTGGCTAAAGCAGAGAAAGAATGAGTAGGAGAAAAATGACATGTGAGAGGCCCCTTGGGTGAATACACTGATAATGTGGAGATAGTACATTCACTTTTTCACATTTAGTAACTACTAAACTGTATTTGTTTTATAATACAACATGAGAAAAAGAATACATCCTTGATAGAGGCATAAAAGAAAAAAACACCTGTTTCATGATAAGTAGCACCAAGGGAACACATTTTGAAAGCATTAGTCTGCAGCTGTGGAGGTAATGAGCTTCTCTATTATTGCTTCTTCATAATTGAAAAAGAACTGAGTAAATAGTAGATGATAAAAATTCCAAAAACTAAAAAAAAAGAAAGGTAAAAATTGTTAAATACCAGGCAGATTCAGTTGCCAACTAGCAGCATAGGTACATTCTTGAAACAAATTGGAAGATCATCTATCAGTTCTAGTCCCTTACTTTCCAGCAGCAAGAGCTGGAAATATTCAGCACTTGCTAAATATTCATTTGAGAACAAAGTGAGACACCTGGATCTGGCTTTTAAGATGAAAATTCTCAGAGTACCTGCTCTCAATACTATCTGCACAAACAGAAGTCCTTCAGTGATTGCATTGAATTTATGGTCTCACTAGAAAGATAAGAGATATTGGAAATAAATGATTTGTAATAGTTGATTTCAAAGTTGTTAATATTTTATCAACTTCTACAAAATAAAATCAGAATTAACCATTTTTCATGTGAAATACCAAATTGTATGTTCACTTCCACAGCGTATCTTTAAGTTGTAATGCTAGAAAAATATGCTTACTGTGTGATATGCTTTTATTTGATGGTATATCCTGCCAGTAATGCAGTTTAACTCATGATCTGTGAAAAATAATGTAGGTTCTATGATGTTTTCTTTTGCTATTTGAAATCAACAATTTGAAATATTGTTTGAACTATGTGATGTCACTGTGACAAACATAATACATTTATTTAAAATATATTAACAACAAAGATCTGTCTAGTCAAGGCTATCATTTTTCCAGTGGTCATGTATGGATATGAGAATTGGACTGTGAAGAAGGCTGAGCACTGAAGAATTGATGCTTTTGAACTGTGGTGTTGGAGAAGACTCTTGAGAATCCCTTGGACTGCAAGGAGGTCCATCTAGTCCATCCTAAACGAGATAGGTTCTGGGTGTTCTTTGGAAGGAATGATGCTAAAGCTGAAACTCCAGTACTCTGGCCACCTCATGTGAAGAGTTGACTCATTGGAAAAGACTTTGATGCTGGGAGGGATTGGGGGCAGGAAGAGAAGGGGACGACAGAGCATGAGATGGCCGGATGACATCACCGACTCGATAGACATGGGTTTGGGTGGACTCCGGGAACTGGTGATGGACAGGGAGGCCTGGTGTGCTGCAATTCATCGAGCGGCAAAGAGTCGGACACTACTGAGTGACTGAACTGAACTGAACTAAATAAGTAAGTAGGTTAATGATTCATGTTAAAATTAGTAATGAAAAGTATGTCATCATATGATGTTATCTTTATTAATGTGACGTAACATTGCTGTGAGACTTGAAATTCATCCTTGGTATTATTGTTACTTACAAAAAGGTAAATTTTCACCACTATATAAAAACTGAGACAGACATAGACCTTGTTTTTAATCTTGGTTTTANTGGCCACCTCATGTGAAGAGTTGACTCATTGGAAAAGACTTTGATGCTGGGAGGGATTGGGGGCAGGAAGAGAAGGGGACGACAGAGCATGAGATGGCCGGATGACATCACCGACTCGATAGACATGGGTTTGGGTGGACTCCGGGAACTGGTGATGGACAGGGAGGCCTGGTGTGCTGCAATTCATCGAGCGGCAAAGAGTCGGACACTACTGAGTGACTGAACTGAACTGAACTAAATAAGTAAGTAGGTTAATGATTCATGTTAAAATTAGTAATGAAAAGTATGTCATCATATGATGTTATCTTTATTAATGTGACGTAACATTGCTGTGAGACTTGAAATTCATCCTTGGTATTATTGTTACTTACAAAAAGGTAAATTTTCACCACTATATAAAAACTGAGACAGACATAGACCTTGTTTTTAATCTTGGTTTTACCAGTGAGTGAATACTAACCTTGAATAAAATTCTTCAACTTTAAAATCAGGGGAAAATCCCCAGTGTTACAATGTAAATGTCTGTAAAAAGCCAAGTTCAATAACTTTAGGTATTTAGTGGGTAAAATAAGTTAAATGATTTATCTTTTCTTTCTGATTGAGGTAGGCATTGCAGTGGTTACACATACATCTGGACTCTGAAATATTTGATTTCTTATTTATATAATATTTGGGGGATTTTTACCACTTGCCCATAGCTTAAAATATTTCTCCTTTCAAAGATTTTTCATTTAACTAGAACTGAAAGAAGAATGAAACAACTACATTCAGAACTAGTCCATTTAATACAACATTTTCCAATTTGAGATTTAATAAAATAGTCCATGGAGTCACAGAGTCAGCCATTACCAGGTGACTGAACAACAGTCATGGGCCCTCAAATGTCAATATAGTAACATTAAATTATTTCTTGATCATGATATTGGGAAGCTATGGATTAAACATTGAATAGTTTTCTTGTTTCAGAACTTTAAGTTTTATATACTTGTGTCCAAGAGGTCAATGCAGAAACTGGTAAATGGACACAGCATAGTTTCTCTGAAAAAAACTATTCATACCTCCCAGAAACATAATTCCATTCAGCAGAGTATGGGAAGAGAACTCCTACTGTCCCCTAAGTTTCTTAAGATCAAGATATAGGTTTTAGTATCCTAAGCTCCTCCCCCTGAGAGCCTTCCTTTCACGTAGTAGGCAATCAGAAAGTGTAGAACAGATAAATAAATATTATAAAATATTGTCAGTATCTTTCTAGACTCCCTCCTATTGGCAACTGAAGGATTTTCTAGGTAGAAATCTAGGAAGAATTAATTTGTCCCACTATAATCTGAATTCCATTATCAGATTGCAAATGTATAGGTTTGGCCAAAAAGGTCCTTTGGATTTTTCAATACTATTTTGGGGTAAAAACCAAATTAAATTTTTGGCCAACTCAATATAAAATTTCCAAATTTGGAGCCAAATCACAATTAAATGTCTTAGTGCTATTTATTATTAGTTGTAAAACTTTAAATTTGTAATGAGAAAAAGGAAAAAACAAAACAGTTGTAATAGCTTTAACAGTACTAAGAATGTATTGGTAATAAGTGTATGTCTCCTGGTCAAATGAACCTGCTATAAAAAATAATCTGCAAACTCTGAGGATAGGTACTACATAAACTTAGTGAAAGTAAAACCATATTTACCTTCTCATCATTATATTCTCAGGTCCCTTTATAGGACTTCTCTAGTAATAAGCTTCTAGTAACATCTATTGAATGAATAACTGGATCCAGAAAATGTATTATTATTTAAAAAGTTATTATATATATACATATTCCCAGGGGAATACATTTAGTGATAAAGGGCATAATTCCTCCAAATTATATTCAACTTAGCATGCTTACTAAAGAAATGCAAACTCTTCTTTTTTTTCTTTGATCTCTCGTTTTAAGGATTATAGTGGGAAAAATTAACTATTACTTGTAATGATCTGAATTAGTTTAGTAATATAATTGATTCCTATAACAATATCACTCACTGGTATATGAAACAGATTAACTCATATTGTTCCAAATTTCATAATTTCAAAGCAAATACTTTAAAATATGTCTTGATTAACATGTTGAACTTTACAAGCTTATAAAGACTTACAACCTCTTCTCAGAACCAGAGGTGAAAGAAAATTGGTAATATTTTCACAGAAAATTACATAGGTCCAGTTTTATTGTCAGAAACCACCCACTATAAAATTATTTGCAAAACAGAAAAGTGGCAATTTGGAAAAAAATAAAATATACCTTCCCCAGTGTTTGAGGTGGTGGTGGTTACAGGTGGTAAGTCAAATGGTATCATTAATTCATCCACATGCGGGAAGACAAGATATGATAAATAAGCAATTTCCGGGAAAAATATTATCCATAGCTTGAAGAAAATCCTTATAAAAATATTCTCTCAGAGTATTCTTCCTAATTGAAAAGCTGAAATATCAATAAGTGTTAATATTTTCAAAGTGAAAATTGCCATTTTCTGTTCAGTTGTCAAGTGTGTGCAACCCTAGCTCACACACCTTATCTTTAAGATGAGATTTTTTTCCTTTCTTGAAAGTATCAATAATATATTTCACTCTAAAATTGTTACACACTTGAAGAATTGCATGCAGCCCTTCCCTGTAGACTAATGATTAAATACAGTCCTTGAATGTCAGCCTTACTTCTTCAAGATACTTAGGAAACTTCATCTCTTCAGAAATCACAAAACCAAATAAATTCACATACCCTCTGAAAGGAGACATATTGCAAGTGGTATTAAGTCTTCTACATTTAATATGCTTGAGCATGGGATATTCACAAATAATATGGTTCACAGTGAATTTTCTATATTTATTCTTATCATCTCATGAATATATTATACTTTGTGATAAGGATAATGTTTTTGATTGTTTGATGTAATACTACATCCAAATTAATACTACAAAATGTATTTAATACTGAAACAAAATAATGGTAAAATTCTCCATTCTGCTACAAGAAGATAGTTTTACTTTCAGATAAATATGTGCAAGTATAAAAACTTATTCAGTATGAACTGAACTTTTGGGTTTTCTCGAAATTCATATGCTGAAATTCTGATCCCCAATGTGATAGTATTAGTAAATGGGACTTTAGTGAAGTATTTGGGTCATGAGTAAGAAGCCCTCATGAATGGGATTGGCACCATTATAAGAGGAGATGGGAAAGCTTTTTCTCTCTCTGCACTGTCATGTCAGGATATAGGAAGGTGATCAGCAGCAGATCAGGAGGAAATTCTTGCCAGAACCAAATGATTATGATCTTTGATTTCTCAGCCTCGAGAACTGTGAGAAATATATTTCTATTTTGTTTAAGCCATTTGGCCTGTGTATCTTGTTACAGCATTACTACAACCATGATAATACAGATTTTGTCATGATCTATCATTTCTATTCCAAAATTAAAATAATAAAAGCCTAAAAAGTTAAAAATGCAAACAGATTTCCATGTGCTATACAGTAGGTCCTTGCTGGTTATCCATTTTAAATACAGTAGTGTGTAAATGTCCATCCCAAACTCCCTAATTATCTCTTACCCCCATCCTTCCCTCTTCTCCCTGCAACTATAAGCTCCTTTTGGAAGTCTGTGAGTCTGTTTTTACTCAGTGTTTTGTGGCAGCCTGGATGGGAGAGAAGCTTGGGGAAGAATGGGTGCGTTTATATATATGGTTGAGTCCCTTCACTGTTCATTTGAAATTATCACAATATTATTAATTGACTATACCCCAATACAGACTTAAAAGTTTAAGAAAAAAATAAAGAAAAATATTAAAACAGACAAAAATAATGGAAATATTACCTATTAACCTATTTTACTGAATTTTTTTTCTAATATGCCTTATTCTCATCTCATCCCCAAAGCAATTACAATTTCATTTCAAATCCTTCATAAAGTAAAACTATTTTTATATACACATTCACACACACAGGTATGCAAGTAGTTCTACTTCTGAGAAGAAATTCAAAGGTTATTGTTCTGAAAATATTTTGGATGGTATGTTTAAGCTTGGTCAAAATTTATTCTTTACAATTCATTTTTAAATATACAAATATATGAAGATCTAGTAATATTTTTAGATAAATTTATGTAATTGTTATATACTTATTAACTTGAATATGACATTAAAAAAAGAATAATTGTATTATTACATATTTATCCTACAACTATTTATTCTAGTTCTAAACTCAAGAATTTGTTAGTCTACTTAAATTCACATAGGGGTTCCCTAGTGGTCCAGTCATTAAAAATCTGCCTTGCCATCCAGGGGATACCAATTATATTCTTAGTCTGGGGAAATCCCACATGCCACTGGGCAGTAAACCTGTGTGCCACAACTACTGAGCCTGCACTCTGGAGCATATAAGCTGCAACTACTGAGCCCAGGTCAGTGCCTACTGAAGCCCATGCTCCTGGAAACCCATGCTCAGCATCAAGAGAAGCCACTGCAAGCAGAAACCCATGTACTGCAACTAGAGAGTAATACCCACTCCCTGAAACTACAGAACCCACAGGCAAAAACAAAGAGCCAGAACAGTCAAAAATAAATAAATACATATTTTAAAATAAATTCATGTAAATTATTATCCATGTAGTAACTGTTTTGAAGATTTTTCATATTATTGTTTATATGAATAAAAATAATATTCTCATGAGTAACCACCATATTCATAATGAAAGACAGAATAAAATCAGTTACCAGTAGTTTGAGCAAAAACTGACTTTGTGGATAAGGACTAATGTTAAATTCACCTGGGAGATAAATCCATGTAATCTATGGCTAGCAATATTTTAATATGACTTAGGTTGGTAACTTACTGATATTTTACACACAAAAATAAATATTAAAATGAAAGAATCTTTTCATAATAGTCAATTCAATAACTGCTGAATTGCTTAGCCCCTTGAGAAAATGAAAATTTTATCTTTTTAGAAAAAGTCAATCTTTTAACTAAAGTTTGATTTAAGGTAGAAGAGGCAGAGAGTGTAAAAATATATATATATATATATATATATATATATATATATATAAATTTCTAGAGAAACTATAATGAGCTAAAAGTGAAAATTGTTTCTTAAACTTTTTTAACCTTATGAACCTAAACAGGTAAGACTGATATAACATATGATTTTAATAAACATGACAAGTATTGAATAGTTTAGGATGTTCTGAGTGGTCCAAATGTATTAAAAGGTCAAATGACTTTTGGAATAAAAATGTTTAAGTGAAATTTCCCAGTGAATAATTCATTATATATAGACATTTTTGATTATTACATCTCAGGGATAAAGGGATGCTGCTGGTTATTTGATATAACCAGATATAATTTTTATTTTGGAAGAAAGAAAAGGAATTGGGAGTATTATGTGCCTTAATAAGGGTTGCCAGAAAAAAAAATATAGGGACATATTTACATTTGGGACATATCCCAAAATATGGGATATATTTATACTAAAACTGAAATTAAGTTTAACTGGTCATATGTTTTTATTTTCTAAATCTGATAAGCCTAGCACAGCACCAGGGCCACAGGAAAACAAGCCAAAAATACACTAAGTAAATCTTCTCTAATCATTTGAAAATGAGGATTTGAAGAGCTAATATATTAAGAAAATCTGTAGGCAGAAGCTATGCCAGATGGTAATTTCAATAATGAAATGTGGTGAGAAAAAGTCATTAATGGATATTTCACTAATTATCTAAAATCACATTTCAAATTGATGCAAGTATCAGATTTTAATAGTTTAAATATAATTGGTATTAATATATCAATGAAATACTACTAGGCATTAAAATTTTATCTGGTAAGTTATTATGAAGCAACTAACATAAATTGTGTTGGAACACAAATTCCCCATAAATTTTACTACCACTATCGTTATATCAAAATATATTTACACATTTCCTATATTCATTATTTACTTCATTAGGAAAAGGGGTTACTTCTAATGAAAAATTATCAATCTCCATGGATGATTAAAATGAAATTATAAAAATTTAACATTCACTCTGATTATTTTGCACCTTAATCACAGTACAAATATAATGAGTATAATATGCATTAAAGTCAATCACATGTTCACAGTAAATTAGAAATATTAAGTCCAGTGATTAAAGTTTTCACAGGAGAAATTATGCAAATATAAAGACAGCATCTTTACCCTGCTTCATTAATTTAAATGGCTTCAGTAGAACCCATTCTGACACATCATGCTTTTAATAAGCTCTTATTTTTGAAATTTGTGGAGTGAATATTCTGTTTGATCATAACCCTATCTACAAGTTTCATATCAACATCATAAACCCAATCTTAAAGTTTTCAGAAAAGTTATCATAATATAAAAAATTTCTAAAACTAGTTTATAAGAATCTTTGGAAAGACAATGTCATACACCTTATATATATTTTCTAAAAATAAATGAGATTTTCATTATTTTTATGGAGTACATTTGTCTGATTTTGCAGCTGCTAGATATCTTGAAAATTAGACCTAGTCAAATGAGTATGAGAAAGTCAGATAAAAGTAAATGGTAGATAGTGTAAAAAGTGCAAGAGTTGGATTTTAATCCTGGCAACTGACTTAGAAAAATCGACTAAAATTTCATTATTTAAGCCTTCTCATTTATACAATAGATATAGATATAAATATTACATATTAATAATTAGGATTTTGTTGAAGATCAGAATTAAATGTTTGAAATTTTATACAATGTCAAGCTACAAATATACAGGTGATTACATTTGTATCAGTTCAGTTCAGTCCAGTCACTCTGTCGTGTCCGACTATCTGCGGCCCCATGAACCGCAGCACATCAGGCCTCCCTGTCCATCAGAAACTCCCAGAGTTCACTCAAAGCCATGTCCATCGAGTCACAATGCCATCCAACCATCTCATCCTCTAACCATCCCCTTCTCCCCTGGCCCTCAACCTCTCCCAGCATCAGAGTCCTTTCAAATGAGTCAGCACTTATCAGGTGGCTAAAGTATTGGAGTTTCAGCTGCAACATCAGTCCTTCCAATGAACACCCAGGACTGATCTCCTTTAGGAT
>SJYA01005177.1:0-27115 GCA_006410615.1 Neotragus moschatus
GCAACTGAACTGCGAGAGATTTTGCATATCTTTAGTAGATTTATGCTTAAGATACTTCATATTTCATGTTACTGTAAATAATATTTTAAGGTTTATTTTTCTAAGTGTAATTGTTAGTATGTAGAATGCCATGGACTTTTTATTTCAACACTTTTGCTAAGACTTTCATAAAGTCAAAGTTAACCTTTAGAATTAATTTGGATTTTCTACATAAAACAGCCCTATTTTTTGTGATGAATGAAATACTTGTTTTTTTTCTTTCCAATATTATAACTTATTTCTTTTTTCTTGCCTTAGTGTTCTAGTGAGAACCCAAAATTATGTTGAATATAAATGGTAATTGTAGGCATGTTTATCTTATTTTTGACACCAAGAAAAGGCTTTCCACTTTAAACCTTTCAGTCTGACATTTGCTGCATGTTTTTACAGATAGACTTTAATAGATATGCTTTCTATTCTTAATTTGCTGATACTTAATAATATATACCTATTTTATTATATTAAATAAATTTTGTGTCTATGAGATGTTCATATTTTGCTTCTATAGTATACTTATGTGGGAGTTACACTAATTGATTTTCCAATATTAACCCAACTTGGCCTTATTTTGATAAGTCCAACCTGGTTATAATATAAGTGCTTTCTTGTACATGGCTAAATCATTAGCTACTATCTTGTTTCATATATTTGTGTCTCACATTCATAAGCGTAATGTGTCCTTTTTGTGCTACCTTTGTTAGCTTTTGCTATTTCATGCAATTTGCTATGCTACCATTACAGATCGTACTGGGGACCGTTTCTTCTTTCTATATTCTCCACAGTGCTTGTGTGAGTGCTAAGTTACCTCAGTTGTGTCCAGCTCTTTGCGAACCCATGGGCTGTACACTGCCAGACTCTTCTGACCGTGGGATTCCCCAGGCAAGAATCCTGGAGTGGGTTGTCATTCCCTCCTCTGGGGGATCTTCCCGACCCAGCAATCCAGCCCACATCTCTATGTCTCCTGCATTGGCAGGTGGGTTCCTTACCACTTGCACCACCTGGGAAGCCCATTCTCCACACTACTTTGAGTAACTGGGACTATTCGTACCTTGAATATCTGGTTGACCTCACCGACGAAGCTGGTTGAGTTTCCCTTGTGGCTCAGCTGGTAAAGAATCCGCCTGCAATGTGAGAGACCTGGGTTTGATCCCTAGGTTGGGAAGAGCCCCTGGAGAAGGGAAAGGCTACCTGATCCAGGATTCTGGTCTGGAGAATTCCATGGACTGTATAGTCCCTGGAGTCACAAAGAGTTTGACAGCACTGAGCGACTTTCACTCTCACTAAAGGAGCCATCTGACTTGTAGTGGAAGCCATCTGACTTTGTGGGAAGATTTTTTTACCACTTATTCAATTTCTTTAATGACTGTAGACTATTTGAGCTTTCTATTTCTTCTTGAGTCATATGTGATTAGTTTTATATTGCACAAGTATTTGTCAACTTAATCTAATTTTCAAATGAATCGGCATAAATTGCTTTGCAATAACTTCTAATTAAAAAAAATTCTCTACAACCATAGTTTTATCCCTGTTTTCATTCTTAATATTATTTTTTGTGGCTCCTCTCTCATTACCAATTTTACTAGAGATCTGTCCATCTTATCAATCTTTTCAAAGAACCAACTTCTATTGTTAACTCTTTATATTTTAAACCTAGTTTTCCACTCACTAATTTCTGCTTTCATGTTTATCATGTCCCACTGTCACCTTTGCGTCTTTGTCTTGCTGTTCTTGTACAATTTTTTAAAAATAACACTTACTTTACTAACTTCTATTCATTTTTCTATTTCAATATAAACATTTAAGACCATAAACGCTCTCTGTTCTAACTACATATCACAAATATTGGTATGTATTATTTCCTGTGTGTGTGTGATCAGTTGAGTCTTGTCTGACTCTTTGCAACCCTTTGGACTGTAGCTTTCCAGGCCCCTTATTTTGCTAAGTCATAAATATGTTGTCAGTCAGTTCCGTTCAATCACTCAGCTGTGTCCAACTTTTTGCAAGCCCATAGACTGCAACATGCCAGGTTTCCCTGTCCATCACCAACTCCTAGAGCTTGTTCAAACTTATGTCCATCAAGTTGGTGATACCATCCAACCATCTCATCCTCTGTCATCCCTTTCTCCTCCTGCCTTCAATCTTTCCCAGCATCAGGGTCTTTTCCAATGAGTCAGTTCTTCACATCAGATGGCCAAAGGATTGGAATTTCAGCTTCAGCATCAGTCTTTCCAATGAATATTCAGGACTGATTTCCTTTAGGATGGACTGGTTTGATCTCCTTGCAGACATGTTGTAGCTTCAATCATAATTTCTTTATTTGAAAATGCTAGTATGTTTCTTGAATACAATTTTTTTGCTTTGCTTTTGAGTTCTAGCGTTGCAGTGGGTCAGAGAAGGGACTGTGCCATTGGAATCCTTTAAATGTGCTGAGATTTGCCTAACTGGCCTATAAATGAAGATTTTTAAACAAATGACTCATACGTGTTTGCCTCCAGTAATCACTGTAGTCCAGTCTCTTGTGGACCACCCCCCTGCACACAGAACTGGGTGTCGCACGCTAACATACAGTTCAGCGTTTTTCCAACTGTCTTCCCCTCCTACTAGTTTCTTCCTGCCTCACCCATATTCCTGCCAGCATATGAGTAATAATTTACTTACCCATCCTGTGGTCTTACTCTTAACTCAGCTTTCTCCAAGAGGTAGAACAGCATAGTGGCTAGACATAGAAAACTTTGGAATTCGACTCTGATTCAAATCCTGTCCCCGCCACTTAAACAGCAACGTGAACTGGGATGAAATGACCTTAACAAGTGTCCAGTCTTCATTGAGTGAATGATACAGAATGTCTGTTAGTGTTTCCTTCTTAATTGGAATAAGGGCTGCTATACTGAGCATGGACCAGACAGTGTGGGTTTGAAACCCAACGACCTTTGCATAATCCCATTTCAAAATATGCCATATAATTGTGACTGGAAGGAACATAGTTGGATGCAAAATCTCAGGTTAAGAAATATGATGACGGCAAGGATTTCTTGTAAGGAGAATTGTCGTATTGACCAATCTGAGACAAGTCCCATTGTTAGGGAGGAACCATTATTCCCTACTACACATTTCCATGTGAGGGCCTTCCCCAAAGTTAGTCTTGCTCTCTCCCCATCCCTTTCAGTCTCTCCCACAAGAAGAGGTGGGGTTTATCCTGCTGGAAAATGATTCAGTTTGTTCTTTCCCTGGGTATCACCTTTTGTGAAGAAGACAGTTTGCTTTGTTCTCTGCTCACTTTCTGCCAACTTGTTGGAATATCCTGGCCTTCGAAACAAGAGACCTTATCAAATGGCTTCATAACTTCTAGCCCAAACTCCTTCTTACATTGTGCTTGTTGTTCAGTCGCTCAGTTGAGTCTGATTCTGTGACCCCATGGACTGCAGCATGCCAGGCTTCCGTCCTTCACCATCTCCCGGAGCTTGCTCAAACTCATGTCCGTTGAGTCGATGATGCCATCCAACCATCTCATCCTCTGCTGCCCCCTTCTCCTCCTGCCCTCAATCTCCTCACACCTTTCTTTCGTATTTAACCTCTGCTCCCATCCCTCCTTAGCATCTGAAGTGGAAAGCCAGCCTTCTTCCAGCCTCTGATGCCTGCTGGGAGGTGGAAACAGTTTTAGTCTGGGGCTGGGTAGGGGTGAGGCTCACTGGGGCTTCCCTATACTCTTTTAGCTGAGCCATGACTAATGCTGAGCAGGCTGTGACCAACAACCTCCACGATGCATGCCTTTAAGGAAGAGTATTGCAGTGGGGTGGTCTTCCTCTTAAGTGAGAAAATGTGGAGGGACCTTCCCCCCCAGCCAGCTGCCTCTTCCCAGTCCCCAGAACCCAGCAGTATGGAACAGACATGATGCATTTTAACCTCCAAGCAAAGTGGGCTCAAGTCAATCTGGAGATCAAAGACACAGGACAAGCAAATCTGGGGGGATTCTAGCACCTACATATTTAACCCCAAAATGAGCTCCTACCCTTGGGACTGAGTGATACTGATCAACAGTGAAGCTTTCAAGCCATCTGTGCAATTCAGATCCTTTTGCCTGATCTTCTAGGTAACTCTGTATGACATTTCATCATTTTGCAAAACCCAGATTGCAAAGAACTGGAAAAAGACCTACATAGCTAAGTAGTCCACCTACTGATTGCTGCTAAATATCTGGTGGATAATCAGGTAGTCTATACCTGAGCACCCAACGTCCAGCAACTGCTCAGCAAAGGGTTGGCCATTCCGTACAGAGTGCCTCTGCTAAAGAGTTCTGGCCAATGGGCATCCATACTGAGTCCACTTGTAGTCCAAACAGTTATCTTTTTGAATGTTCATTCATACTCACAGGTTTCCTCGGTGGCTCAGGGGTAATGAATCTGCTTGCCAATTCAGGAGCCCCAGGGGCCATGGGTTTGATCCCCAGGTTGGGAAGATCACCTGGAGAAGGAAATGGCAGCCCACTGCAGTATTCTTGATGAGAGAATTCCGTGGACAGAGGAGGCTGGCGGGCTCCAGTCCATGGGGTCCCAGAGTCGGACACGACTGAAGTGACTTAACATGCGTGCACACATTCATCTCACAGCTGAGGACACTTCCTGGAGGCTGAGTGCTGCATTCACCATGCCGGGCTGTGGGTTTACAGTGAAGGAGATCCTACTTCCAGCAGAAACACTGGACGGGCCCTTCAGCTATTCTCCCATGCCATAATCTTGGGTTCCCTCGTCCCCCTCACCTCTGTTAGGGTAGCTCTAGCTGGCCCATGTGCCTCGGCAAGATTATATCCAGAACTGATGTTGAAATCAGCTCGGTATAAATAAGTTACCTGTCAATCTTTCTGAAAAAAACTTACATCTGGATGGACACGTGTCTTTCCCATGTCCCATCAATATGGACAATGTATCTGACCATTAATAGAGGTTTTTGGAGTCAGTGCCGGGACAAGCATCAGCTCACACTCTTACCTTGGGTAAGCTGGATAAATTGCTTCATCCGAGTGTCAGGATTTTTTAACTGTTATCATGAGGACAACCGGAAAGGGTAACAAGACAATGATTTTAGAGTGCTCAGTGCAGTGTCTGCCCCTGCCGCTTAGCTCATTAAATACTGTATATTCCACACATCACTGTCATCATCTTCAAAACCTGGACGTTTTTCACATGTGCTTTGGTTCAGTCCAACTCTCAGGTGTTTTGAATGATGAAGCTCCTAATGTCATGAAGCTCCAGTAAGTCTACGACGGGCTTCCCCGGTGGCCCCATGGCAAAGAATCTGCCTGCCAAGGCAGGAGACTTAATCCCTGGGTCAGGAAGATGCCCTGGAGGAGGAAATGGCAACCTGCTCCAGCATCCTTGCCTGGAAAACCCCATGGACAGAGGAGCCTGGTGGGCCATGGTTCACGGGGTCACTAAGAGTTGGACATGACTGAGCATACACACACGCGAAATCTGTTAAGCTTGGCCGATCCCTTCAGTCAGCTCTTTGGATCCTGAAATTGTCATGCGAACTATTTCCCTTCGGGCCCATCAATGGCATTTGGAGTTGTCCTTGGTGTATCTCCTGTATCTTCACCTTAGGAAGGTATCAACAAGGTCAAGGGCAGAGGCCTGGAGCCTGTCCCCATGACCTATCCTCCAGATGGGTATCGATCTTTTGATCAGTACTCTTTGACTGTGCTCAACCAGTCATGACCTTGTATAAACCTCAAAGCCGTTTTATAAAGTCCTCTCCTAATGAAATCCTAGCTACCATTTTTGTACTATTTTCTTCAGGCAACATGCTATGTGTATCTATCCATGAGTCCTGAAAGACTCCTCTCTCTTTTTCCATAAAGTTTTTATATTTAACATGCTTCCTGCATGTAAGTCTTTTAATTCAATAAGATCTGACACAAATGATAATCAATTAACATTAGACCTGCTTTAAAAAAGCATATTTGTTAAAATCTTTTATAAGAAAACAGATGAAGCCATTTAATTTTATAAAATTAAGATAAAAATTATAAGTTAGGAGAGTTTGCACAGTGATTTCCATACAGGATGGTATTGGGCTACTTTTTCAATAGAATCAAAAGAATATGTAAATACTATGAAAAAGTTAGCATATGCCCCTACATTTTCAACATAAGTGTTTTCAGACTGGCCAAATTACGATCTACAGACTTATTCCAAGAAGTGGGTATTGCCAGTGGAAGAAGCTGCCACGGTGCCCATGGCTTCAGGCACATAGTGCTGCTGACATGGGGCTGGCCTTTTGAGAAATGTGTGTTTTTGAGAGGTGTGGTTGGCCAAAGGATTTTAGAAAATGCTAGAAGATAGGCAGAATATCTATGGTTTTAAGCAGAATTCTAAGACAGCTCCTAAGATTCCCAACTCCTGGTATACATGCCTTGTAGAATCTACTCTACTGTGAACAGGACCTGTGAACATGATCAGCTATCACTCCCTTGATTAGGTTACATCTATGGCAAAAGGAGTTTTGCAGATACAACTAAAATCCCTATCGGTAGACTTCGAGTTAATAAAAATGGAGATTCTCCTGGATGGGCCTGATCTAGTCAAGGTGAGCACTTAAAAGCCAGAGAGCTTTGAAGTGAGAGAGGTTCTCCTGCTGGCCTTGAAGAAGCAACTGCCTTGCAGAGATGGCCATGTGACAAGGACCTCAAGTGGTCTCTAAAACTTAAGTGTGGTCCCTGGTGATGGCCAGTAAGGAAACGGGACTTCAGTCCTACAACCGCAAGGAACCAAATTCTGCTAGCAACCAGTGAGCTTGGAAAAGGACCTCATTCCCAGAGAAGATCACAGTCCTGGCTGACTCCTTGATTTCAACCGATTGAGACCCTGAGTGGAAGACCCAGCTAAGCTATGCTTGCATGCCTGACCCATAGAAACTGTGAAGATTTTTGATGTGTGTTGTTTCTAGCTGCTGAGTTTGTGGTAATTTGTTACTCAGCAGGAGATAACTAATACACATGGGCAAGGTAACAGTAGGGAGGAGAGTTGTTCAGAGGGAGCATAACTCTGGATGACACTTTCAGAGTAAACTGGTTTCCCTGATGGTTGCTTTTCATGTGGCCACAGGGGGGAAAAAAAAAAAAACTTTTTATGGCATTGAGATTTCACACTGACCATCCCATACATAGACACAGATTATCTTTTTCTGTTGCAGTGACTCCCAAACTTTAACATGCTTCCAAATCACCTGTAAGGTGTGTTAGACCTGATGGCTGAGCCTCACCACCAGAGTTTCCTATCCAGCTTGTCTGAAGTGGGACCTGAAAATTTGCTTTTTTAACAAGTTCCAGGTGAGGCTCCTGCAGCCCCCTGGGACCCCACTTAGAGCACCGCTGCTCTATGCTAAGATGAAGACCTTCTAGTTGTTTTTAATACTTCATTTCTATAGCCAACCATTTCTCCATTTGACATGAAAGTATTTCACCAATATTTTTCAAACCCAGGTTATGATAAAAAGGAGGAATGGAACTGCGATATACTTTGAGTAATCCAAAGCCCTTTTCACTCGCCGAGTAGTCATCTCAGAACCTGTATTTGGGTGGGATGGTGGAAGACAGGCAAAAATGATGCTGCTTCCTTTAAACACGGGTTAAAGGCCACTGCAGCAGCCTGTGGGACCTCCACGCTTCCCTATCTACAATCACCGCCCACATCCCAGGTGTTAGCAGTCCCTGCAGCATCGTCCATCCATGGGACACTGCTCCAGACCCTTGGACCCCGGTGGCAGAAGCTGCCGCAGTGCTGAGGAGCTCTGAAGGAGCAGAAAGCACTCTACCTGGACCAGTACCAACAAATCCCTTCATCATGAACCCTGCTGACACCCAGCAAGGACATCCAACTGGGAGCAAAAATGAAGTCTTGACTGAGATTCCATCATACACAAATCTCAAGAGACTGACATTTAAAACAGGAAGCAAGGGTCCCATCTCTTGCCAACAGAAGGGAAATTCTGCAGGAATCGTGCGTGGACCTCAGAGCAAATCGAGAGATGGGGGCAGCAGAGGGAAAACGCTCTTGACGTCATCATGAATACCAACTGGAGACTGCTCTGGACTTCAGTTCTACAGGAGCAGAGAGTGAATGTTATTTTAGGATATCATTGAGGGATTATTTGGGAGAACTCAGCATTATCATGTTATCTAAAATGATCCCAGTTGCTCATGCTGGTCATAAAGTTTGCTAATAATTTGGATGAGGGGGGTGGGAGAGGGAGGTGGGGGACCCCAAACTGAGAACATCTGTTAAAATTGAAGATGAAAAGCCTGCCTTGTTTTTATTATTTTGCTCATGACACAATCCTGAAGGAGGGGAACTGAGTGATTATCGGAGTAAATGGCTATTTATATGCAGAACGTAGGTGTGCTTTGACTTTGCATTCCAAAATAAAAATGAGTGATCTTTTCCATTAAAACAGTGTGGGTCACTCCTGGCTGCCAGCTTTTATGCTTTTACTTATTTATCTTCCCCAAGGAGGCGCAGGCACTTTGCAGGCCTTTCCCAAGCTGCCGTAATTGATAGATAGTTGGATTTCTTTTAATTCAAGTAATGCCGAGTGTCTGCAGCTTTGGTAATGGGATCCTACCAGCTTTAGAGACCACTGCCAAAATATTCAGAGCACAGAGGTTTGGCAACGTCATTTAATCATTGCAAAAGGATTACAGAGTGCAAAATAAGCCCCCAGACAGCTCGGATGTGGGCCAATTCAGAAACCGACTCGGGCTGGGGAGCTGCTGAGGCTTGCTCCCTCTCACATGGCCCTGCATCCCAGCTCTCCTTCACCTCAGCTAAGGCTTCACCTAACCACCTTCACACTGGCTGGAGCTCCATCCTCAGGAGAGAAAAGATGTCAGGGGTGATGGACTTCAGATCAGAGACATAAACAGTATCTGATCATACATCAGGCTCCAGGACTGGTAAAAACCCCAGACCAGGGTACTGAGATTATCCTGGTATGGGAAGGTCAAGGCCACAGGCTACCCGGTGAGAGCCTCTGACGGAGAAGCCAGATGGTGAATTTAGAAGTCGATCCTGGTCTTGTTCAAGGGAGACACTGCCGCTGTCTATGAAGCTGTATTTACCAACAATAACACAGTTTGTGCCTGGAACAAGCATGCGTTCACCATGCAATAGACGCTTTAATGCAGGAAGGAAGGGTGATTTGAGACTGGATGGGGATCTGGAATCTATCAGTGACCATCCCAGCTGCAGAGGCTTCTTTCCACTCTGGGCCTGAGCCTGGAGGCTCCCAGGCTAAACCTTGGGTGCTCCTGCCCTAGACAGGGCAAGCTGGCAAGAAGGCCCCAGAGAGGCCCACACCATTCAGGTGCCAAATGTGCTAAGTCCTTGGCACTCCCTCGCACGAGTTCCCGGACAAAGGAAACCTCTAACACCAAACCCACCCCCACGCAGCACAAGTTTCTATTGAACAATCTGAGTCACTTTAAAATGAAAAAGTGCAAAGGCAGACTCCTGTGTAAATCTGATTTGCCATGCTAGGCCAAGCTTATTTTATTACATACATTCTGCACTCTAAGAACTAGTAACTTCATATTGTAAACATAAGCATACAGAGTTAAAGTTCAAGGCCACATTAGATCATTGATTGTCTCTCGTGTCGTGTATCTTTGGCTGGCCGAGATCAACTCGTAGTGTATAAATGCATAAGTTATATAATTATTATATAAAAAGGGAAAAACAAAACAAACCACTGACTTGCATACTTCATTCTGACAAACGCACAGCGTTCGCGACTCAAAAGGAAAACTGGAGGCTGCCTCGCCCCCAACACCCAGGCGATCGATCTCAGACTGGGGTAGCCGAGAAGGCTAGCGCTTACCTGACCCCGTGGAGAGCAGAGCCCCCCGCCTAAGGATGAGGTCCTGAATGTTTCTTTTTAAATATCAGACAATTCCAGTTATGGTTTTTCTTTTGATAAACAAACAGACAAAACAAGACAAAAAGAGATGCGTGATTTTGTTTCTGCGTTCTCCAACTGCCCGTGCCCCGCCCCCATCATGCTGCGTCCGTCCTCCTAACACTGGATTTGGTACAACGCTGACCGCACGAAGCCTCCCATCTCCACGACTCAGCTCTCCGAAGAACCGACACCGTCCCAAGTCCAGTCTTCACGGCTCGAGAAGCTCCCTTCCCTGCTCCTTCCCCCGTTCCTTCCTCTCCCACCTCCTCCATCCACACCCACCTGCCCTCTCTGCACACACATGCTCAGTCCCGCCCTGTGACACAGAGTTCCCGTCTTAACGTCAAGGAGTTGGAAGCCTCGGGTTGTTCTTCACATCCAATGGCAAGACTCTGGTTTCACCCAAGACAGCAGATGTCGATGAGTTCCGTTAACAGTGTCCATCGATGGGCCACCACAGTCTCCCTCTCTTTTCTGTGTTTGATATGTTTCTCTTTCTAAATACAGGTAGTTTTCCTTCCAATGACGTTAGAAATGGCATGTTAGGTCCAGACTGTGTGGTCTCTATTGCTTGAGTTTCATCCCTGCTTAATGCACTAGCAGGATTCCCAAAGACTACTCTAAAGGTTTATACACGTCTTCAGAACGTTTTCTTTGGCACTTTGTCCTTATGACGCCACACTTCTACTTGTAACGTCTTTTACAAGGTCGGTCCACAGATTACCTGTCCGCGCATGCCGGCAGCATCCTCTTTATCTCTGTAGTCATGGTTTAGTAAGTCCCTCCCACTCAGTCTCTGGATCTCTCCCCCTGCCCCAGTCGAGCTTTCGCATTTCCCTTGAGGCACTTCTGTTTCGTGGTCTCGGATAAGAGTTTGTAGCAATGGATGGGTGTCTACACAGGTGCTGGGAAAGGCCGCTCCCGGGGGCTTTAGTAGTAAGTGCCCAGATGCGAAGGCATATGGCTGGCTGGGAGCCTAGCGCTGGGGTAGATCCCCCCCGTGGGTGAATTCCAGTACGGATTTGGGGCGGCGAAAAAGCTGGATGACGTCACAGGGAGGGCCGGGGGGTGGGGGGCCACAAAGTTCATCTTCTGCGGGTGGGCGTGGTAGGAGCCCATGTAGGGGAGGTCCGAGGGGTACTTGTACAGAGAGGACTCCGGGGGGTGGGGCTGCAGGGCCTGGGCGATCCCGTGGAAGTCGAACTTGTAGGCGTAGCGCTTCCCGTGGACTTTGGTCATGATGTTCTTGTCGTAGTAGTAGCGGAGGGCCCGGCTGAGCTTGTCGTAGTTCATGTTGGGCTTGCTCTTCCGCTCCCCCCAGCGCCGCGCCACCTCGTCCGGGTCGGTCATCTTGAACTCCCCGTTGGTGCCCTCCCAGGTGATGCAGTTGGAATTCGAGCTGTCAGACAGAAGCTCCAGCAGGAACTGCCAGAGCTGGATCTGCCCGCTCCCTGAGGAGGTGGGGAAGGAAACGGAGCATCTGTGAGAACACCGGTGTGCACAGCCGTGCCCCACTCTCCGCGTCCCCCGGGACTGCAGCCCACCAGGGCCCCTCTGTCCATGGGGTTCTCCAGGCAAGAATACTGGGGTGGGGTTGCCATGCCCTCCTCCTCCAGGGCATCTTCCCAACCCAGAGTTCTGAACCTAGGTCTCCCACATTGCAGGCAGATTCTTTAGACCGTCTGAGCCACCAGGAAAGCCCAAGAATACTGCAGTGGGTAGTCATCCCTTCTCCAGGGGATCTTCCCGACCCAGAGATCGAACCAGCATCCCTTGTGTCTCCTGCATGGCAGGTGGATTCTTTACCACTAGTGCCACCTGGAAAACCCCATGCAGAGCTCCTTTAGCAGGCTCTGTGCCCATCCCTCCGGCCTGGGGGCACTGGCTGCTCTTGTCCCCCAGCACCAGCCCCCTTTCTCCAGAGAACTGCCCTTGGCCAAACTGGAGCTGCCTCAAACCCCTCCCCCCGCCCCAGGTAGCCCACGACTTGATGGACTGACAAAGAAATCCAGAGGTCAGCCCCCTGGCCTCAAAGAGGGACCAATTCTGTGATGCTGGTCACGCCCGGGACTTAGTATGGATGGGGTCAGACTGAAGCAAGCTTCCAGCTAAGGTCACATGCACGCACACTCAGTGGTTCATCTGTGTCTGACTCTCTGCAACCCCATGGACTGCAGCCCGCCAGGCTCCTCCATCCAGGGGATTCTCCAGGTAAGAATACTGGAGTGGGTTGCCATGCTCTCCTCCAGGGGATCTTCCCGATCTAGGGATCAAACCCACATCTCTTATGTCTCCTCCACTGGCAGGTGGGCTCTTTACCACTAGTGCCACCTGGGAAGCCCAGCTAAGGCCACAAGCTTCCTTAATCTCTCCCTTGCCGTCTCCGGCATCCTCTCCCTCAAGAATGTACCCTTCGTGAATTGCTTGCCCAAGTATGCTCAGCCCAAGCTCTGCATGTAAGGAACCTGGCCTAAGATGATGATCCTTGGTGATGACCAGGCAGATTTAGAGGCTGATCCAAGTCCTTTCGGGAATGCACAGAATTCCCAAGAGGCAGAGTTCAAGTCAGCTTCCTTCATTTCTGACTTCCTTAAAAGAGCAACCAGGCCAACTTTGTGTTTTGGGGCTGGGAAATCTTGATTTTCCTCTTTTGTGGGACAGAAAGCGCCATTATGTGGCTGGCAATAATGACTTAGTACCATTTATGTTGGCTAGGTCAAGTTGAATAATAAAAGTCAGATTTAGGAAATGAGCATGAAAAGTTTATGGAAAAAGTAGAGAATGGAAGTAAACACCGTTATTTCTAACATAACATGGGGCTGGCACGCAGAAAGCCATTCTGTCAAAACTTTTCCTAGAACAGAATTAACCCACTCAAAATGAGGAAGTTTAGAAAAAAAAGTTGGCTATGTCTCAAACCAGATCGCCCATTTCCAGTATTTAGGCAAATGCATCATAACGGAAATCCATGTGTTGCCCCTGCATTGCAACGCCAGTTGGGTTAAGCAGAGTTTTCAGATGAAAACACTGCAACCACGAGGGATTGCAAGTCCTCTTGGGAGCGGAATGAGGCTTCCACTGAGTCAATAAGATCTCATTTGATTGGGTGTCCACACAGCTGTCTTGACCCCACTGGGGGTCTAGCAATGTGGCTTTTAGGTTTTATTAAATTCAGAGAAACATCCAGGCTCATCATTCTAACCTCTACACTACAACACTTCAGGATGATCGACGGCTCCCTTAGAGAGAGAAGCATGCAAATAGCAACAGTCAGACTGTGAGCGGGAGAAGCTAAGATGCTTTAAGCAGGTTTTAGAAGTTTTGAAAACAGGTAAGAGGCAGGTCTTCCCTCCCCAGTTCCCAGATACCACCTTGGGCTTGTTACCAAAGAGATGACCTTTTGTTACATTATGAGTAAATACCAACAGATATGATAAAATGATTAAAGGAACTCTGCCAACTCTTCAGGGAATTGATGAAACGTAAAAATCAATTATAAATTTGCTTTCTCTAAATCCTGTCCACAAGCTCCCCAGATAAATGGCCCAGCTCATAAATCTTTGTTTCCACATTGGCTGTCTGTGGTGGATATGTTTGTGAATCTATCCATACGACAGCATCGTGAGAAAGGTCAGCCTTTTCTGAATATTTTCTGGAAAATTAGCATTTTTTCACTCTAGCAACACATTTGAAATGTATTAACAGCTTGTAGTTCATCGCAATGTAAAGTCTTCGCTTTTTGGGGGCCACATATTCAAACTGTTCTCAATCAACTTTTGCTGCCCCCAACATTTCATTAATATGCATTTTTAAAAATACAAAGAGCTGTTTGAGAAAACCATATGGTTTTAGTATATATATTGTAACAAAAGGATTACTACTTGAAAAAAAAATTTCATGTATGACTTGGGAATAGGGAAAAACATGGATTTTTGATTTAAACAATCTAACATATGTTTCAGTATAAACACACAGAGTTGTTTGAAAATAGATATTCACTGTCAACCTCCTCCCATAGAGAGCAATCCCGCAGATTTTGTATAAAACACACAGATTTTCCTAAACAGCCAAAATTATACTCGTCATCTCTTCAAACCTTGGCGTTGTCTCTTGGGAATCTGTCGCTCACTCACTTCTTTTATAAACGTGTGTAAAAGAAAAACAGCAGAGAGAACTGTTTTCTCATCTCTCTTGTTTCTAAAGAACTAGTAACTCGGGGGCCTAAGTTCATGGCCGGAAACTGAAGGGTCAAAGGATGGATGAGGAATGTCTCCTTTGACTATTTTACCATCAGCCCTTAAGACACAGGGGCTTGACGTCTGAGCCTTTCAAGGGCATGTGGGAATAAGACATTTGCAAAGCAAAATTCACCTGCTTCCTTACCCAAAGATAACAGCCATACATGTAAATCGATTAATGTTTAAGTTGTTGTGGTTTAGTCACTAAGTCATGTCTGGCTTTTTGTGACCTCATGGACTGCAGCCCTCCAGGCTCCTCTATCCAAGAGATTTCCCAGGCAAGAATACCGGAATGGGTTGCCATTTCCATCTCCAGGGATCTTCCTGCACCAGGGACGGAATCCCCATCTCCTGAACTGGCAGGTGAGTTCTTTGCCACTGAGCAACCAGGAAGCCCCACTGTTTAGGCAGACACTATCAAATGCAACATCATGTCAAGCTCCTTAGCTGTTCAGTGTGCTAGAACAGCACCCACTGCCTTCACGGTCTATATACAGCAAGTCTTGCTCGGCTTGAATTCTCAAGGGGGCACAATATTTGCTGAGGAGTTACAGTCGACGGTAATTTAAACAAGTTATTCGTGCCTATAGAATTTCAAAAAGCCATTTATTAAATTCTTCTTTTACTGTCAAAACAGTAACACTGTGTGCTCAAGGTGTGTACCAGAAGATAGAATAGAGATTCCTGAAACACGGATGCCTAACATTTAGGTAGTCTAAGAGTGGGTATCTCACCAGGCAAACCAAGTAAAAGCAGAAGCTCTTTTCAGACCAGCTGTCCATCCAACAGCCTCATCACCTGCTCCTCAAGAATCACCTTCTTTGGGAAAACAAAAAACAAAAAACAAAAAACAACCTCTTTACATCTCTTTCCCCCTCTATCCTGATAACCTTTGAAACATCAGTAAAGAGTAGCTACTTTTGTCCTAGGTTCGTCCAGGGTAATTAGCTAAAAGGCAAGACTGGGGAAAGAGGGAATCCAAGCCTGTTAGCTGCCCACTTACAGGAAGGCCCAGTGGGATGAAGGGGCCTGGGGTGTGGCTTCGAAGAAGACAAAAGGCAAACCTTTAATTCTGGGAAAGGACCGTCGTCTCCGATTCAAAGACGGAGGTTCAAAAGGGAGGGGATATATGTATACCTATGGCTGATTCATGTTGAGGTTTGGCAGAAAACAACAAAATTCTGCAAAGCATCTATCCTTCAATAAAAAAATAAATTAAAAAGAAAAGAAGAGAAACACCGTAGCACAGAAGTACAAACTGGGCAATAGAAAAGGGCAAAACATCTAAACGGTTTATAAACCACAGAGAAAAGCACAGCTGGGAGTGACTCAGCAGCCGTGGGGCAAGCAGGAGGGGAGGTACCAAGGAGGACCTTCAGCCCCCAGCTGATGGAGGGAGAGAGCCGTAAATAAAGTAGAGGGGGGCCCAGCAGGCACCGCGGAGGCCCATCTTAGGACTTTCTGCAGTAGCTTGAGGTGCTGCAGAGAAACCCAAGTGCACAGCCTGGATCCCCAACATCACATCAAGATCAGGGCAACAGGCATGTGTCCCAGATGGAAGGCTTTGTCAGAGCTCAGGGTGGCTCAGATAGGACTGGTGGGGGGTGGGTGGGGGGACAGGGAAGCATGAGGGCTGGAAGCACCCCTTTGGAATCAGCACCGTCTCAGCTGAATCCTGGCTCTGCCTCTTAACGGGACTTGGGGTGGCTCGCCCGGCTGTCTGTGCCTCAGTGTCCCTGTCTGCAGAATGGGGTGATGCAATACTATCAACACGGTAGTATTATAATACCACCTGCAGGGTCACCGTGAAGATAAACTCAGTGCATGACTGCTCAGATCATGATCTGTCTGAGCTGGAAACCAGGGTTTAACGAAAGGTACCTCCCTTGCCTACGAACAAGAGACACCAAAGGAAACCAGCCACCCTCCTTCCTCCCCCGAAATCGCAGGCTGGGACAGAAGCTGGGGATGGTGGTGTTCTCAGGGCTGGCCAGCGTCACTGGAAGCTGACTAGCACCAGGCATCATTCTGAAGACTTCCCATGCGTTTATTTAGTCCCTCGATTCCCAGAACTATGTGACAGCCCACGGCAGAGATGAGGAATCAGAGCCCAGGAGGCAGATTGACTGATCTTGCTGGAGGTCAGCAAGGCTTGGAACTTGGACTCCAGTCTTGCTTTCAGGCCTGGGATCCACACACACCTCCACAGCCCCTTTGGGTCCTTTGACCCCTCCCTGGACCTGCGGTTGTTAAGTCTCAGTAGAAGACTGGACACTCCCACCTCCTATCCAATGCCAAAACATCCCTAACGCTGGTCTCTGGCCTTGCCTGGAGCAGGGTCCACTTTCACGCTCACCATTAAAGACTTCCCCGTGAGCCCCAAGGGAGCCGGTGAACTCCTGTTCCCAAAGAAGCACCTTCCCGGACAGGCGATTACTGTTCATCACAGGAGCCATGGTAAACACTCAGCCACTCTGATGGGATGCAAAGGGGCAGGGTCGCTAATGGCTCACCCAGGACCTCATAGTGCAAGGACACACTCGTCCCAGAGGAGAAATGTGGTCCACGCTGCGCACCAAATGCGTATTTGGGAGGGAGACGCAGAGAGGCTGTTATCATTTTGCGCATTCGCATCACGTGAGCCCCTCGTTTCGTTTAAAATGGTTTGTAAAGTTTGCATTGTGTGGAGAGCAGAGGCAGCGGTCTCAGGTGGCGAAGGATTTAGTTATCAGAGACCAGGCAACCAGAACCAAACAGGAAGAGACATTTCATTAACAGCAGGATAAAAGACATTCTTGTTGTAGGAGAGGGGGTGCCCCATGAATGTAACTGACACCCAGCCTAAGGAGAGACGGAGAAAGTGAAAGTGTGAGTCCCTCACTCATGTGCAACTCTTTGCGACCCCATGGACTGAAGCCCGCCAGGCTCCTCTGCCCATGGGATTTCCTAGGCAAGAATATTGGAGTGGGTTGCCATTCCCTTCTCCATGGGATCTTTCCCACCCAGGGATCAAACCTGGGTTTCTTGCAAGTCACTTGCATTGCAGGCTGATTTCTTAGCATCTGAGCCACCAGGGAAGCCTGATTCATTATAAACTAAGTAAGAGAAGTCTTTATCTTCAAGTCAGAAGTTGGATGTTGGGATTTCCCTAGCAGTCTGGTGGTTAAGATTTCGCCTTCTAACGTAGGGAGACTGCAGGTTCAATCCCTGGCCAGGGATCTAAGACTCCACACACCTCGAGACCGAAAAAAAAAAAAAACCCAAAACGTAAAACAGAAGCAATATTGTAACAAATTCAAAAAAGACTTTACAATGGCCCACATTAAAAAAAAAGTTGGATGTTGCCACTTTCCCTGGACCCAGCAGACACAGTCTTAGTGGAATAAAGTGTGGCCTTGGCTCATGATGCCAGTGCTGCTATTAGGTACCAAGACATCTTCCATTTTCCCAGGCCAGTGAGTGCTCCTTACTCTGCCTACAAGTCCCTCTACCCACTGTGGGCATCCCCAGGCACTAAGCCCTCTGTTACGGGGCCACAGCCCTCTTTAGCCCCAAGTCACCAACCAAGCACCACCTTTATCTGTGAAACCATGGGCACAGACCTATATATATTTCACTTAACCCATCTGGGTGGGTGTAAGGGCCGGTCTGGTTTTGCTTAGTGCTGCTGGAAAGGTGCCTGCCCTCTATCCTTGACTGCAGCCCCATCCCAAACACTGAAGCAGCTGTTTGAATGGCAATCCTTCCTTTCTATTCTCTGGGTCCTCATTCTCCAAGAGCTCCCTCTTCCATGCTCGCTCAGTGGCAGCTGAGGGGCCGGAAAATATTAAAGCAGGTTTTGGAGGCAGAGAGTTGGGGTTCAAATCTGGCCTCTCTTCTGGTGGGCTGCGTGACCCAGGAGAAGTTAGCTCATTCATCGGGACCTCTGATTCCCCTTCTGCAGGAGGAAGACCATGGTGTTCCGAGACAAGCATTTGTCCAGGTGTGATATGGCCGGGGGAAAGGGGAGCTATGGGATTGTCATTTCACATTAATGTATGAACGTTCCCAGAGCGTTCCGGCTTCTGCCCTTTCCCCCTTTCTAATCTCTCCTGGACGCTCCTGCCAGAGTAGTCTTCCCGAAGCCTGACTGATAATCATCATCTCAAAACACAGTAATGGTTTTATGTGACTGGTTATGGATGAAGGTAGAAGAGGAAAGTATAGCTGGCTTAAAACACAACACTCAAAAAGCTAAGATCATGGCATCCAGTCCCATCACTTCATGGCAAATAGATGGGCAGAAAATGGAAACAGTGGACTTTCTTTTCTTGGGCTCCAAAATCACTGCAGATGGTGACTGAAGCTATGAAATTAAAAGACGCTTTCTTCTTAGAAGAAAAGATATGATAAACCTAGACAGCGTATTAAAAAGCAGGGACATGATTCTGCTGACAAAAGTCCATGTAGTCAAAGCTACGGTTTTTCCAGTAGTCAAGTATGGATGTGAGAGTTGGACCGTAAAGAAGGCTAAGCACCAAAGAAGTGATGCTTTTGAACTGTGGTGTTGGAGAAGACTCTTGAGAGTCCCTTGGACTTCGAGGAGATCTAACCAGTCCATCCTAAAGGAGATCAATCCTGAATACCCATTGGAAGGACTGATGCTGAAGCTGAAGCTCCAATCCTTTGGCCACCTGATGCAAAGAGCTGACTCACTGGAAAAGACCCTGATGCTGGGAAAGATTGAAGGCGGGAGGAGAAGGGGACCACAGAGGATGAGATGGTTGGATGGCAACATCAGCTCAATGGACGAGTTTGAGTGAACTCCGGGAGACAGTGAAGAACAGGAAGCCTGGTGTGCTGCAGTCCACAGGGCCGCAGAGTCAGACAGGACTGAGCAACTGAACAGCAGCAGAGGCAGCTGCAAATGGAAGCTGAGCACAGATCTAAGAGCAGCCCCAGGAGACGCAGCCACCAGGCGGCGCCAAGGAAGCCCGTGTCCGTGGAAGCTCCTTGCGAGTCAAGGAGAGCACCTTGTTACTCCTTGCATTCACTTATGTGGCAAATAACTTTTGAGCACCTGGTCTATGCCTGGATTTAATGCAATAAACAAAACAGACCCATTCAATTCTCTGCTGTTTAAAAAATATTTACTGCACTAGTTACCATTAACTAAACTTCAGCGTCAAAGACACAGAACTCCCAATAATGATATTTTACATTCTCCAAAGTATAGATTCCCTCGTGGGGATTTACACAGAATCTACACTTTCCTGTGTCTAACCCCGTTTTGGCCTCAACGTTTAGGAAATACACATTCCGGCTGGGATTTCCAACATGCCTGTGACGTCCTGGCATCTGAAGCTGCTGTTGAGAACATGCAGCGTATGCTGTGTGTTTCTGAAGCGGATGCCAGCACAGCTGGTTCTGACCCGAACACAAACAAGTCAAACAACCTGGCTGGCACCGAGGCGTGGTGCCAGGTGACAGTCCTTGGCAAGGTATAGGCTACAGATGGGTGACTAAAGATCTGTGCTTTCTTCTGGCACCTGAGTTCAGACACAGGCCACTCACTGACCACGAGCCTAAGTCTGGAGTCTTACGGTTGTCATTAGGTTCTCTTTTTTTAAAAGATATTATGTTATTTGCTCTGTGATGGGCTGAAGTGTGGTCCTCCTCCCCGCTAACTCATACATAAGGTTTGCTCAGTACCTTGGAATGTGACATCCTGGGGAACAGGATCCTTAGAGGGGTCATCAAGTTAGAGTAATGTCATTTGCATGGGCTCTAACCCAGTTTGACTAGGGTCCTGGTAGAAATGGGAGTTTGGCACAGAGAAAACATACAGAAGTAAGGAGATGCAGGGAAAGGTGGCCATCTGCAAGCCAAGGCGAGGTCTTGAACAGATTCTTCTCCATGGCCCACAGAGGGAAAGAACCCTGACAACTTGATTTTGGACTTCAGGCCTCCAGTACTTCCCAGGTGGCGCTAGTGGTAAAGAACCTGCCTGCCAATGCAGAGACGTACGAGACTTGGGTTCGATCCCTGCGTTGAGAAGATCCCCTGGAGGAGGGCATGGCAACCCACCCCAGTATTCTTGCCTAGAGAATCCCCACGAACAGAGGAGCCTGGTGAGTCCCAAAGAGTCAGACACAACTAAAGGGACTTAGCACACACGCATGCCTCTAGAACCAGGAGACAATAAATGTCTGATGTCTAAGCCCCCAGCTTGTAGTACTTGGTCAGAGCAGCCCTAGGAAGCTGAAACAACTTGGATTAGGTAAGGATGCTCTTTGCTGAAGCTAAATCTTAAAGTTTATAACCCAATCCTTTTATTTGCCATTTAGGCAAGTAATCCAGTGAAAGCTACAACTTAAATTTGTTCAGTGGAAGGGATTTCTTTGCCTCTACAGGTTCAACATTCAAAATAGCTCCTGCCCAAAAGATAACTTTTTAAGAGCAAAACCATCAACAGTGTCTCACCTGGATTCGCAAGGCGGCTACTTGTGGGGCCAAGAATCTGGTAAGGATCTGCAGCAAAAAGAAAAGACATGATTGGGAGCAGGGGGATATAAGTGCCAAGAATAATGCTGATCTGCTGGTGTTTTCAGATTTTAAAGCTGACAGTGCCTCTCACACCAAAGTCCCCCAGCACGACTTCCTGTATTAGAGACGATGTCACACGGATCTGAGACAGGCTTCAAGGTAAAGATCTCCTAGCTGGTAGCTGAGCTCAGATTTGGTCTGGGGTTCCTGACATCCAGTCCAGGCCTCTCTCCATCCCAGAACATAAACAAGGCAAACGTCCTCAGTCCCCCACGGTCCCCAGGACAACATTGGCTGTGTCACTCAGCACGCTGGCAGCAGAAACATTCCACTGCATTTCTGGGCTGATGTTGTGTGTGGCCTGGAAGGTAAAAGTCAAACAATTCCCAGGACACAAAGAAGCTGGGTGCAGATGGAATGTATTTTCCATAGTTACTGCATAGATTTTTAAAATGGTTTAGCAAAAACTCAATCATTTCCAATTGAGTAGACTGGTAGTTTGGTGCCTGTTTTACATATGGAACAGTCCTAAAGAAGACAAAGGAATATTAATTTCATTTAGAAAGTGACACCTTTTAGAAAGATGCTGCCAGACCCATTTCTTCTTTTATGACCATCAAGAGGCTCCCTGAAACATACCTAGCTGAGGACGCTGGTCTTCAGTTTTGGGCACTGTGGAAGGAGACGGCTGAGCAGCTGAAAATCCCAAAATGAAAGAGACGATTAGCCATACCTTATGTTTGACTACTAGATTTTGGTGCTGCTGTTCATCATTCTACCAATTATTTTAATTATGAACACAAGAGCCCTACTCTTATGATAAGAAGCATCTTAGGGTCGGGGAAATTTTTCCTTTTTAACAAAATCAAATGCAAACAAAGTAGCAAAACAAAGGCCTTCTAACTTATTTTAAAAATTTATTTGGTCAGTCCAGGTTCGAGGCATGATGCAGGATGCTTGGGGCTGGTGCACTGAGACGACCCAGAGGGATGGTGCGGGGAGGGAGGAGGGATGGTGCGGGGAGGGAGGAGGGAGGGGGGGTTCAGGATGGGGAGCAGGTGTATACCTGTGGCGGGTTCATGTTGATGTGTGGCAAAACCAATACAATATTGTAAAGTAATTAACCTCCAACTACAATAAATAAATTTGTATTTAAAAAATTTATTTGTGCCCCATTTTTTCCAAAACTAAAAAGAAAATTTGAGATGGTCTACAAAACAAATGAAAATGAATCGCCCTCTAAAATAAACAGATAAAGGGAAGTTACTAGGAAAATAAAATAAAGCAAGGAATAAACATGGCCAAGATTGGGAAATGACCTGGCGTTTAATCCGTACTCAAAGCATCCCATGAGACATGTATTTGTTCATGCGGAAATCCATCAGACTGTTCACTTCTTTCTGTTTGAGAAATATGTCCAATCCCCAAAGAGCATGAATCATTGCTTTTAAAGATCAGTTGCACTTTGGGGCCAAAGGGACACACATGTTGTGTGTTGAAAAAGCACAAACTGGCTAAAGAAATGACCATTTGCTCCATCAAGAGTTACACACTGCTTGGTGATGAGAGGGTTCAAGGCAGCAGGAACCAACACCGTACCTTTCGACTGGGGGGCGGGGTGGCCATGGCTGGTCCAGGCGGATCTCCTGGGTGGTTCGTAAGGTAAATCTGTAAAGACGAATAAAATGACTAAAAGATCAATGACGCGGCTTGATAATAGCTATTTTGTATGCTTTTTAAAGTTTGCGTTTATTAGAATAAGTGAGAAGACCCAGTGATCCAAAGAAACATTCAACCTGGGTTTCATGAGATTTATGTTTTATTTACAAAAGATAACTCTATCTTTTATCGATCTAACCCATTTTCACTCTTTAATCTGAAAACTCCCGTGGACAGATTGTCTCGGAGCTGGTGGACTCCCCTAAGATAACTCACTACAATCACAGTCAAGAGCGTATCGAGTTTCCCACCATCTATTTGTTTTGCTTCCAGCTTGAGCTGACTGAAGTCCATTACCCCGTCATTGCGTGCACGACCTGTCTGAAACGCAGCCTGCGGTATGGACGGGTGAGCCGATACCTGCTCGAGGCCTGACCCTAAACCCAACAAATGGCATTCGTGTTCCTTCCTCTTCCTCCTTGGAAGACGACCGCCTTCTTTCTTTGCCACCTGCCTCTCTCAGCCACCCCTCATTCCCCCTCGTCCACTTTTATTAAATCAGTCTTAAGGGACTAGCTCTTTTTCTGTCCAAACATCTACTTTTTCTCCAGCTCCAAATGAATTTAGGATTTCCCTAAAAAGAATCGCATGAAGTCATCGGCAAGACTGAAACAGTATTGCCCCCGCAGCATATTAGCAGTGGTCATAGAACTGAAGTATATGGCAATGATTTTTGTGTGTGTTTATAATGTATTGTCACTTGTCCCATAAACCTTCATCGCACTCTGCATATGCAAATTGAGTAATTTTATTTCGGCACCCTCAGTGCAAGCTCTGTTGTGATTATGACTCTAAGTCGTTTCAAGCTGCCTTTAAAATATATTCCAGAAACATTATTGTGCACGCTCTTACTGACTGGGCCTATGCAAAGCTAGGACAGAGCCATTTCACATCTACGTCTTCTTGGATTGGGAGGTCTCGGTTCAGTGCCGTGTGTCACTGGGCCAGCTGAAAGCCGTACCCAGGTCCTGGAGCAGGTGTCCTGCTGCCAGACACCTGGAGGTGGCTATAAACTCTCACGTGGAGAGGTTTTAAACTTGGTTCAAAATTGGCCATTTGGTGGGTCCGTCTTCAAAAAGCTTAACTTTGTTGCAAAAGACATGTCTCTTTCCATTTTCCTATCCCGGAGAGACAAGCAATGAAATGCAACGTGAAATCCAACACAGAATTGCCCTAATTTACTTGGTCTGTTTGGCTACGACCACCTCGACTCGTGTGGTCTGTGAAATCCCACTCTCCAGAGCTTTGGTTGAGTTTGATCACTTTCTCGGCTGCTGCGCTGCACCACTCCCTCTCCACTGGCATTTTTGTATTTTGAGACTGGAAGCGTTTCCCACCCAGTCCCTTGGATTCTCATTTTTCTGACGTTGGGATTACACGGGGGAGTTGAATCTGCAGCTGCTACCAATTTACCACTAAATTTCAACTTACGTCGCTGGGGGCATTTGCACACGGATTCTCATCGAATTGCATTTGGTCTAGAAAATGGTTAGCCAGAGTTTCAATTTGAGAACTGTCTCAGAAAGAAAAATCTAGGAGGGCAATTGTAACAGTATCTTAGCCCACTACAGGAGCAGATAGTCACACCGACAACAGGGCTTCTATTTACGGAGTGAAAAAGCAACAGAATCCAGAAATATGTTCCAGGTCCTCATTTCTCCACAGACCAGCAGTACTGGTAACCTCTGGGAGCTTGCTATAAATGCGGAATCTCACTCTAGATCTACTCAATCAGAATCTGCATTTTACCAGATATGACCCTGCAATCCCACTCCTGGGGATATGTCGGGAGAAAACCATAATTACAAAAGATACGTGCACCCCACTGTTCACAGCAGCACTACTCACAATAGCCAAGACACAGAAGCAGCCTGAATGTCCACCGACTAGCAAACGGATAAAAAGATGTGGCACACATGTACAATGGGATATTGATGCTATTTAGCTGCTAAGTCGTGTCTGACTCTCTTGCAACCCTGTGGACCATAGCCCGCCAGGCTCCTCTGTCCATGGGATTTCCCAGGCAAGAATACTGGGGTGGGCTTCCATTTTCTTCTCCAGGGGATCTTTCTGACCCAGGGATCAAACCTCGTCTCCTGCATTGGCAGGTGGATTCTGCACCACTGAGCCACCAGGGAAACCACACAATGGAATATTACTCAGCCATAAAAAAGAATTAAATTATGCCATTTCAGTAACATAGATGGACCTAGGGATTATCACTCAATTGAAGTAAGCCGGACAGAGAATCCCAGGGACAGAGGAGCCTGGTGGGCTGCCGTCTGTGGGGTCGCACAGAGTAGGACACGACTGAAGTGACTTAGCAGCAGACGGAGAAAGACAAATATATGATATCACTTATATGTGGAATCTTAAAAAGAAAATGATACAAAGGTGCTTATATACAAAATAGAAACAGACTCACAGACATAGAAAACAAGCTTATGGTTTCCTAAGGTGGGGGAGGAATAAATTAGGAGATTAACATACACTACTAAAAATTAAAGAGAGAACCAACAAGGACCTACTGTATAGCACAAGGAACTATACTCAATATTTCGTAAAAACCTATAGGAGAAAAGAATCAGAAAAAGAATATATGTGTGGCAATAGCAAATCCCATGGACGGAGGAGCCTGGCAGGCTGCAGTCCATGGGGTCGCTAGAAGTCGGACATGACTGAGCAATTTCACTTCCATTTTTCACTTTCATGCATTGGAGAAGGAAATGGCAACCCTCTCCAGTGTTCTTGCCTGGAGAATCCCAGGGACGGGGGAGTGCGGTGGCCTGCCATCTCTGGGATCGCACAGAGTCGGACACGACTGAAGCGACTCAGCAGCAGAAGCACATACATCTGTATGTCACTGAATGACTTTTTTCTGTACACCAGAAAATATCATGACATTCAAAATCAACTATGCTTCAATTTCAAAGCAAGGTCTCACTTGACTTGGCTGTATGCTAAAGTTTGAGAAAGCCTGTTCTAGACAATTTCCTTTTTTTTTTTCTACAAACCTGTGTTCCTACAGATAATTATTTCAGAAATGCTATCCGAGTCTGTGAACGCCAATAAACGAGAGGAGCGAGTTCTAGATTGAATGCTTTTGCCTGAAATATGAGAACACGAATGGAATCAGTAGTCAGTGTCAGTCGGCGAGTCTGCTACTATCTTAAACATAAGACCGCCCACGAAATGTACCTGGAAGAAATTAGCACCAAGCCATGAGTAGAAAAACATTTTGAAACTCTGTCTTCATGCAGTCCTTCTTAGAGTGCACAACCATGTCCCATCCTGCCTCGAAAATCAGTCAGGACCTAACAACTCCAAGCCTGATTCTCAGCCAAGAACTTGAGATGTTTACATGAACAATGATTAATGTGCTCATGAGCATATTGCCATGGAAGATAAGTGGAGTTTTGTTTTTGTTCATGAAATTCTGCCCCGGGGCTGCCTTATCAGCTACTGATCATGTGTCGTGGGGGCCCCAAGCCCCCTCCTGTAGGGTGGGACATTGGGGAATGTTGAACCAAGCCTTGCTGAGATGAGAGACGACCATTTCAGTGACCTCACCAGCAGTTACACCGCCTCAAAGCTGAGCCAGTTTTAAGCAGTTCTGCTCCTTGGCCGCTTGAAAAGTTATGACACCATGTACATTTGCTGCTTGCCCCTGATGGATTAGTAGATCATAAGACTTCGAGTAAGAACACAATTTACATGTCACTTTCGGTGGTCATTTCAGCCCACCCTTCATTTCTCTTCCACTTTGATCTTCAAGGCCATTAACTCATAAACTTGGCAGAAGGTCTGTGCCAGGGAAGGCTGCTTTCTGGCATGGGTTCTGCTCTTTTAATGTCTTTGACAGACTGTGTTTTAAAACTGAGTTTTATAAGAACCATTCCAGAGGCAGCTGAAGGTACCAAAGAAGTATGCTCTCTGCCATGATTTAGACCCAAAACCATGAAACTACAAAGAAGGCGTGTGACTTTTGCTGGCTCCTTCACCCCAGCGCCTTTGCTTATGTCGTGGGAGTGCAGATAACTGTGGTGCTGGAGCAGACTCTTGAGAGTCCCTTGGGACTGCAAGGAGATCAAACCAGTCAATGGTAAAGGAAATCAAGCCTGACCATTCATTGGAAGCATTGATGATGAAGCTGAAGCTGAAGCCCCAGTAATGTAGCCACCTGATGCAAAGGGCTGACTCCCTGGAAAAGACCCTGATGCTGGGAAAGATTGAAGGAGAGAGGAGAAGGGGCCAGCAGAGGATGAGACGGTTGGATGGCATCACCGACTCAATGGACTTGTATTTGAGCGAACTCCGGGAGACAGTGGAGGACAGAGGAGCCTGGCGTGCGGCCGTCCACGGGGCTGCAGAGTCGGACATGACTTAGCGACTGAACGGCAGCAAGATAAGTTCCTGATTCGGAATGAGACTCCTCCCCACCACTGCTCCCTCCTCTAGACACCGGTGACGTGAGACAGCATCCTTGCTGTCCTTCTTGCAAGACTAGGTTCACCAAGTTCTATGCTCTCCTTTCATCAGGATCACTGAACAGCCCTGCTAGCCCTCTTCAAGTCCACCCGTCACTTTAAAGGACCAGAACTTGGAGCGTGAGAGGGCTTACCCTCCCTCTGCAGGAGCCATGC